>JAQZBX010042735.1:0-21915 GCA_029593785.1 Cabassous unicinctus
GAGTTAAATTCCACCTAAATTATAGTCAGTTCCTAACTTGTAGATGCCGGACATACTGAGGTCTTTTGTATATATATATATATATAGTGTGCATGTGTGTGTGTGCATAAAGAGATTTATTATAAGGAATCAGCTCGCATAAGCGTGGAGACTGCAAGCTGGAAATTCAGATAATCCTTATTCTGGGTTCACCAGAGGAATCTCGCCAGCTGGAAATTCTGACAAGTGCCAATGCTGAAGCTGAGTCCGAATTTCTTTTGTGACCTCTGAAATCCTTAGTTCTGAATGTTAAGACTGGCAACTGATTGGATGAGGTGACTCCCACATTTCTGAAGGTGATATCCTTTGTTGATTGCAGAGAAAATCACCTGATTATAGATGCAAATTCCATCTCAAAAAACCTGCACATTAACAAGCAGGTCTGCTTGGCCAAACAACCAGATACCATAACCTAGCCAAGATGACACATGAAATTACTCATCACTATAACTAAACACAAGAAATTCTGAACTGTTACTTAGAGTGTGGACCTAGAATTAGAATTTTTAAATTTGTCTAGTGGCTGGATTTTGTTTTACCTTGAACATGTATAACTTTATAATTAAAAAAATACTTCATAAAAAATTTTATGTTACTGTATTATTTAATCTTCTTTTATTATCTAGACATGGATAATATGCTCATTCAACCCGTGGGGACCTTTTCAGATTTGTCTGATTAATTCTAAACTTTTCTTTTCTGTTTCTCTTATTCTCACTACATTTGAAGTTCTTCTTCAGAATGAAACTTGTATGATTTCCTTTGCAGCCTCTGCAAAGTGTCTCCAGATACCTGCAGAACCATAAAGAAAAGAAAAGTGTCCTTCCCCACATCACCCAAAATCTGTTTCAATATAACCAATACCAGGATGGAGTGAACAAATTCTCAAGAGTTGGAGATCTCTATCATTAATAGCAAAGACAGATTCATAGCACATTTTCAGAGCCTTTTCAGAATAAGTCAGAACTAGAGATATGAGATCCATCCTAGCCTACCCTCCTCCGCATCCCAGAGTAAAATTTGGCTGTGAATTATCTACATGGGGCATATCAATGTTTAGTATAGTGACACATAAGCATATGAGAAGAGTTCCCCTTCCTAACCTCAGCTTTAAAAGTAAAACCATAAAGATTCTCTCTCTAGGTAGATTTATGTCAGTCTGGCCTGCAGGGTACGGACTAATGTTTTGTTCCTACAGCAATCTTATTTCTGTATTTTTCACAGAAATTCCAAGAAAATGTAATAAAATTTTATTTTAATAAAATTTTATTTTATTATAGGTTTCCAGTTCTTCATGAATTATAATGTAGAAATAATGCATTAAATGTAGTTATTTTAATGTAGCAATTAAGGTTCCCAAAAAGTGATGAACCCAGATTCTTGGAGTTAAATTCCACCTAAATTATAGTCAGTTCCTAACTTGTAGATGCCGGACATACTGAGGTCTTTTGTATACAAGAAACTATAAGGAACCAACTTGTACTCCCCCTTCAAAAAAAGTGTTCTTAAAGAACTTCATCCCTTTCTCAATATTGTCTCAGATGATATAATTCCTCATAGAATTTTTCTTTTTTTCAATTTAATCCTTCAGTGACTTCTTTAGGGGTAACTTCTTTGGGACAAGACACCACTATATATGGAGATCTAAAATAAGGTTATTGCCCACAAGCTGCTTGAAAGCTTGTAGAAGTTACATTATAAATGGTGGTTAAATTCCCCACTCTTTTAAACTGCAGTGTAACTAGAGTTCTGTACATGTACAACAAAACTCTGAAGAAAACTATGCATGTCTGGACTAAAACATGAGCTTTAAACATGTCCACACCATGAAACAAATTCCTATTTGGAAATTTCAAGCTGGTTATTTTCATACTCTACAACAGCCCCCCATTTATTCTTGGATATATTTCATTTATCAATCAAGTTGCCTCAGAGTATCAGCTCCTCAAAAGACAAGGGACAGAGAAGACCTATCTCCTACCTATGACTAAGAACAGGAATGTTAAGCAAGAGAGAAAAGCTGAACTTGATCATCTGTGTTCCCTCTCCCCAATGTGGTCCTTGTCCAGCCTTCCCCATCTCTGTGACCGACACCACCATTCATGCATGTGTGCAAACCTGTAACATGTTCATCATCCCTGACATCTTCCTCTTCCTCTGCCACACCCCACCAATCCTTTGTGGATTTTACCTCCTAAATATCCCTCAACACCATCCATTGTTCTCTTTCTCTACTTCTTTATTTATTTATTTGTTTATTTTTACCGGGAAGTCCCGGGGATTGAACCCAGGTCCCTCCATATGGGAGACAGACACCCAACCATTTGAGCCACATCCGCCCCCCTCTTTCTCTACTTCTTAATCTAAACTTTCTTCTTTGAAAATAAGAGTGTGCTAACAGATCTTTCTGAACTCAGTTTCCAATCCATTCTCTTCAATGCTGCAAGATTGCATTTTAAAAACAATTATAAAAGTAGAACATGGTCAGAGAGGAACTTCAAACATCCAAAAGTACATTATAGTACATAGTAAAAGATGAAAGACTCCCTTCCCATTTCTCAACCACAAGTCTCACACACCAGGAGTAATCACTGCGCACCATTTCGTACAGATCCTTTCAAAAAACTGCATTGCGCAGTGCTCAGTGCACATACAAGCATTTTAATATTGACTGGGGTTTCCGGTGTCTAGGCAAGGAAGGGATTCACATTCAAGGAAGCAACAAAAGTAATTGAAAAGTAGTTATATTTTTATTTGCATCTCTAGATGAATATGGAAGACTTCAATTCTTATACAACCATAGCACTGTTCAAAATCCCCCTGCTTCTCTGCTCTCATTGTCTTATACCCCACAGATGTCCAGTGCCTGGCCCTCGTGAAACCTACATTCTGGATTCTCCTTCCCAATTCATCCTTCAGTTCTCAACTACAACATCCCGGGAGGACCACTCTGACCCTCACATCAGGCCAGGTCTACCACTATAAGCTCATAGCCCTCTGAGTCCCTCTTTCATGGCACCTATCACCATTTTATCAAATAACTAATTCTGTACTTAGTTGTCAATGTATGACTGCTCTAAGGTTCCACAAAGCCAAGGACCATATCTCTCGTGCACCTCTGTGCTTCACCAGCGCCTAGTACAATGTCAGCCACTTAGGAGGTCTCAAAATGTGTTGAATAAGCGAATGAATGAATAATAATGATAATATTTGACCAACAATAAATCAATAGTTCCAAATTATAGCACTGTTTTTGTAGGAAAGGGAAATTCTAAGTTTTCAAAACCAGACACGTGCACTTTTGAAAAGTAAGTTATTTGCAAGCTGCCTCTATTTAATTTTAAGTTAAAAAAAAAAAAATCTATGTCCCAATAGATTCTTAGACATGACACCAAAAGAACAAGTAACAAAATTTAAAATAAATAAATTGGACTTCATCAAATTTAAAAACTTTTGTGCATGAAAGGATATTATCAAGAAAGTGAAAAGACGGGAAGCGGGTGTTGCTCAATCGATAGAGCTCCCGTTTACCATATGGGAGGTCCCAGGTTCGCTTCCCGGGGCCTCCTTGTGAGGGCAGGCCGGCCCGCGCGGCGCGGTGGGCTGATGCAGCAAGACCTCACAGCAAGGGGGAGATAAGCAGACACAGAAAAAACACACAGCAAATGGACACAGCAAACACAAGCAGCAAGGGGGGGATAAATAAATAAATAAATCTTTAAAAAATAAAAATAAAAAAGAAAGTGAAAAGACAACCTATAAAATGAGAAAAAATATTTGGCAATCATGTATCTGATAAGGTTTTAATATTCAAAATATATAAAGAAATCCTAAAACTAAACAACAAGAAGACAACCCAATTTAAAAATGGACAAAAGACTTGAATAGACACTTCTCCAAAAAAGATACCAAATGGCCAATAAGAAAAGCTTCTTAACATCTTAAGTCATTAGGAATATGCAAATCAAAACCACATTAAGATACCACTTCACACTCACTAGGATGGCTATGATTTTTATAAAAATGTACTGGTGAGGATGTAGAGAAATTGTTGGAACCCTTATATCCTCATGTATTTCTAGTAAGAATATAAAATGGTACAGCTGCTATGGAAAAACCACTGGGTGGTTCCCCAAAAGATTAAGCATAGAATTACCATACGACTCACTAATTCCACTTGTAGTTTTATTCCCAAAAGAACTAAAAGCAGGAACTCAAACAGATACTTGTACACTAATGTTCATAGCAGCATTATTCACAATATCCAAAAAGCAGAAACAATTCAAATGCTCAACAACAGAAAAATGGATAAACAAAATGTAGTAAATGAATTGTACATTTAAATTTGGTTGAAATGGCAAATTTTATGTTATTTTTATGTTATGTTTTTTTATGTTATTTATATACATAAATATATATAAATAATATATATTTATATATATATATATATGTAAATCTGATCATTTCATTGCTATGCTCAAAACCCCT
This sequence comes from Cabassous unicinctus, assembly GCA_029593785.1. Classification (NCBI taxonomy): domain Eukaryota; kingdom Metazoa; phylum Chordata; class Mammalia; order Cingulata; family Chlamyphoridae; genus Cabassous; species Cabassous unicinctus. The sequence goes on from JAQZBX010042735.1 coordinate 4,528, forward strand.
CAATGGCTTCTCACACCCAACAAGGGGGTACCTTAAGACTTCAAGGCCCAACATGACCTTTAGTCCTTTTCCCTCTCTGGCCTCATCTCCTACCACTCTCCCTTTTGTTCATTCCGCTACAGTCACACTGATTTCTTTGCTATTCCTCAAACATAGCAAATACCTTCCCACCCCAGGGTCTTTGCACTTGCTGTTCCTTCTGCCTTTCTCCACATATCTCCATGGATCATTTCTTCCCCTCATTCAAGTCCCTACTTGAATTAGAAAAACTTTATTAGAAAGACTTTTCCTACCCCCCTTGTCCAAACTACAAGTGCAATCAGCAACATTATACAGGTACTACATCAAGTTCATTGAAGGCTACCTTTGTAGTAGCCCTCTAGCATATCCATTACTCTCTACTGCCATATCCTGATTTATTTTTCTTCATAAAAATTATTACTTCATAACATTATACTACATATTAATTTTATGTTTATTCATTGTATCTCCCTGCCATCCCTTCCCCAGAATGCTAACTCCTTGAAGGCAAAAATTTATTATTTATTTTATTCATTGCTATCATACCAGAATCTGGAAGAGTGCCTTCTTGATAAACATTTGTTTAGTGAAGGATTAATAAATGCACAGTCAAGATATGTCTTTACTTCTATATTGTTGGCAATTATGGAACCCCAAGAGTGCAAGGCCATAGACTCATCCTAATACTCAACCTAAGTTAAAACAAAGAAGGGATTAAAATTCTGGGGAATTTAGGCAAAATGTGCTTTAATGTAATGGGAATTTACAAACTGTTGTAATTTGTAAAAGGTAATATAATGTAGAGAAAGAAAATCGGAATAATATTTAGGAAACTTGTATGGACAGACTGACTGGGATTCAAATATGTTTTATGACCCTGATGTAATAGGAAGTTCTCAGAAAAATCTCCTTTCATATAAAACCTGAGGCACCCAATACTCCCAAAAAATGATTTTCCTTCTTTAAGGAAGCAGATGGAATTAATAGATAATAATCATTGTTCTTAAGCAAAGTTTACCAAGATCTCTGTGTCTTTTCCAAGGGAAAGGATGCTATAAAGCTGGCAAATCTTCCATGAAATTGCACCTCGTTTCTTTACAAATCTTAGTTGCTTGCTTTATATGCTTCTATAAAAGGTTATGGGAAAATCTGTCCATCAGTGACCCAAATAAGGTAAGAAAAAGAAGAATGAAGGGTGTGACAGCTTGAGATTATTTTATGATTCCCAAAAGGAGAAAGATTATGTTTTTAAACTAATCTATTCCTCTGGGTGTGATACCCTTTGATTTCATTAAATTCGGTTGCGGGTCCATTCATTAGATTACTTGATAAGATCACTTTAGGGCTTTTGATCAGACTACATCAATGAGGTTGAGTCTCCACTCTCTGTCTGGGTCTGATATAAAGGAAGCCACAGAGAGAGACAGGAAGAGGCACAGGAAAAGGAAGTCGCCATATTTGATCCTGCCATGTGAGAGAGGTTTCACCCACAGCTGAGCCGCAAAGAGAAAAGCCCCAAGGGCTGAGGCCAGGGAGAGAGAGAGAGGAAGCCCAGTAAGAGACAAGTCCTATGCCAGGTTTTTGTATAACTTCAGAAAGGCAGAGACCTTGACAGAGATCGGCAGCCATCTTGCTTTGACATGTGGTACTTGACTTTGATAAGAAAGCACTTCTTATGGTGCCCTGATGTGGACTTTCAATGGTCTTGGAACTGTAAGCTTTTACCCCAAATAAATCCCTTTTATAAAAGTCAACCTGTATCTGGTACTACGCATTGGAAGCCGTTTAGCATTAAAACAAGGTGGAAGAGAGGGGAGAGGAGATGGAGTGAGGAAGGGGCAGGAGGAGGAGGAATAGGGAGAGGAGAAGGAAGAAAGAAAAAGGGGGAAAGAGACAGGAGAGGGAGGAGGAGGAGGAGGAGATTATGCAGCAGATTATGATTGGTCTTCAAATTTCTGCCCTGAGCAGAACTATATAAAACAGGTGGAAATATTCCTCTCTGAAACTACCCTAAACAGTTATTGGGTGGCCCTGCAGGGGCTGGGAGGAAAGCTGTGGGCAGAACCTCTTGCTGCCTCCCCTACTGTCAAGTGAGCTCACTCTATACCAGCTCTGGGGCTCTGAGTTTGGTGAAGCATCCCACTTTCAGCTAGAAAGCATAATGATTACACTTGACACTGCGATGAATGGGTATTAACAGGCTCTATCGCATGGTGCCCTACAACTTACAAATCAAAGCTATCAAATAAAGCATGGTTTTGAAAGGAGAGAGACCCAAATTTGGCATAATAAAGCAAGTTATTATATTGGGCAAGTCACCATACTTTATAAAACTTAACTTTCCCATCTGTTAAAAAGGGGAAATTGTGGGGTAGGATGTTCTCTATAATCCCTTCTAGCTCTAAAATTATATTTTTCTAAATATTTAAATGATCTATTTTTTTATTGTTACCTATTTAGTTTGTTAGCTATAACCTTAAATTGTAATTTGTAGTGTTTAGCAAGGTTTTAATAGGTCAAAATAAGTATGAGAAACTTTTGGGTAATCATGATTAAATGTGTTAATTTCCGACTAATATGCTAATGTGCTTTATGAATCTCCAAAAGGAGAACACTCAACAGCACATAGTGCTTCCAAATTTTATTTTACCATCAAGAACTTTTATCTAAAAATGCTGTCATGCTGAATAAAGATGATGGATCTATGACAGGTGCTCCCCACTCTCCTTGCAAGCTCATTTATATTATTGGAAGAGAAAAAAATTAATATTACATCCAACAATAAAGAGAACAGAGGGGTCAACAGCTAACAAGATAATCAAAGCAGTTGCAGGCATAGGGGAAGAGAATGGGAGAAGCTACAAGCTGAACAATGTATGAAGAAGGATTCAGTGAGAATTCGGTTCATCAATCTAAGAGAAACACAAAGAGGCAGAAATACACATGCAATGTTGTGAGGTAGGAGATGAGTAAGAGCAGAAGTGAGACATAAAGATGAAAACAGAAGATTAATTGAAAGTCCCTATATAGAACAAAGTCCTCATCCTTCCCATTCTTACAAAATAAAGAGGACCTCTAATGACTCAGGAAGAGAACTCCACATTCTTTCAAGCAGTGTCTATCTACTGTCAGAGCATTCACTCTAAGGAAAATGCCTACAGCTGATATTCTTAAATTGGCCAATAATCTTTTCATTGTTTCACTCTTAAATATGAATTAACAACCAAGGATTGGTCAACATATAAGGAAAGCACTAGCAAGAAAGAATGTGAATGAGAGAGAGATGAGAGACAGAAACAGACAATTCAGGGAACTAAGGATAATTTTTTTAAGGAGAATTTTGAAAAGTTTCATCCATAAAACATGATTTGAATTATATGAAAAAGAAATAATGATGGAGCAAGAAATTAACTATTGAAAACTAAGAATATGATACCAAAAAAAAAAAAACCAGTTAAGTAAAATAAATCACACTCACTCCAAATGTAGCTCAAAAAGACTGCAAATATTAGAGAATATCTAAACAAATTACAATTTTTAGTTCAAGAATCTAAAATTCAAAGGGTAAGTAGTCACAGAATGAGAGTACAGAGAAAATGAAAATGAGAAAATCAAGTAAGAACTCAATCAAGAGACTTTTCTAAAACTTAAGGACCCAATTCCTCAGAATACAAGGGCACAGCAGTGCACAGCATTACAAAAGCTATCCCCTGGGGTATATCAACACTGAATTTCCCGACATGAAAACTAAGGAGAAGACCTGGTCTCCCCAAGGACTGGTGCCCTTCTGTCCGGTCCCCGCACCTTGCCTTAAGCCTGTAGCTGGCTAGAAAGACAACCGGACTTCTCACTTGCTGCAGTGCCATAGCAATAAAATGTTATTCTTGAGGTTCCCCCAGGGAGCTACCCAGTGGCTTTATTTATGAATCTGGTTTCTGTGTAGTCAGCAGAGAGGCGACTCCTTCAGTGCAAACCCTCATCTTCCAGGAGCCGGGACTCAAGAAAATGATGCTCACACATTTGTTACATAAATGTCTTGTATATATAAATGTTTACAATGTTATATTAAAGATGGAATCATTTAGACATTCTGACTGTATATTTTTCACTTTTATAGATTTTAAAACTATGAACCTTTACTATATGTGTTTTTAGGGAGCTGTGATAAATTTTATGGTAAACTGTTGGTACTGTTAACTTTTTATTGTCCTCAAAGCACATAAAAGTCCTATTAATCCCCTTATTCTTCTACTTCACTTAACTCTGGTATACACCAAAAAGAAATCTTTACTTTCCTTGTTTTATCATTATAAAAATAATAATAGTATTTTGCTAATATGGGGAAAAAAAGAAAAAGGAGAAGAAACTTAAAGATTCCAGAAAGAAAACCCACAACCTACAAAGGAACAAGAATCAGATCGACATCAGACTTCTCATCCAAAACAAGTGGTACAGTAACTTTATATTTCTGAAGAAAAAGTAGTTTCAGACTAAAATTTACACCCACCCAAATAATCATAGAGTGAATCTGATGATAGAAAAGAGATCATCTCACATTGAAGGTTTTAGAAAACTGATCTCTTGAACAACACTTTGCTTTTACTGGACATTTCAGATCCCTTACTTACCCAGCTTCCAAAATAGAGAAGCCACCACTACTCAAGGAAATGGCCTGGGCAATTAAAGCAACAGTTTCCCTCGCATTTTCAGGATCCTTAATCTCTTCTGATTTGGAGAAAATTCTTGATGTCAGTCTAACATTTAATGGTCTGTAAAGCTTTGAAGGAAGGTTTTTGAAATTAGATCACAAAGTAATACTTCACATAGCAATAAACTGATTTAAAGAAAAACTGCAGAGCTGAAAATTGAGTTAACCATTCACAGAAAAGGAATAGGGTCATCAGGCAGCCTGATGTAATGTAATGTAATGTTGGTTGGTTGATATTGGTGTTCTACATGCAGTGGACTGAATTGGGATGGAAGAGCTGGGATGTAGTCAAAATTTTGCACTTTGAGTGTTTACAACTGAATCAAGGTTGTTGTAATGATTTTACAGGAGTTAAACAACAAAAAAAGAAAAATATAAGTTTTCTAAAATAATTTAGATATCAAAGAGCAGCATTTCTCAAAGTCCATTGCTAGGGTTCTGTTTCACTTGTATAAGAATTACCTGTGTGGTTCGACAAAAGTACAGATTTTCAGACCCCATAACTGCCCTAGTAAATTAGAATCTCTGGGGATGAGATCTGGAAACCATCTCTGGTGAAGTTTTTGTACACAAAAGTTTAGGATTAACCACAATAGAGTAACCAACTCTATGAAGGAAACTGACAGGCAAGGTTAGGATGGGCAATTGAATAAAACATCACAAGAAGACTCCTGACAGGCCAACTGAGCGTGTGCAGTAATGGAATTGTAAACGTCCATTAAGGGGGGATTTATTTGCTTATTAAAAATAAGCAAATAGATCATTGAGGATGATGAGGCAAATGTAGAGTTAAATGGGTGAAGATGGCAGTGGCAAGCTAAAGGGTGGAATAAATAAAGGACTACTGGCACCTCAAGTGAGAAAAGGTATATTGAGATGCCCTAAGGTACTGTATAGCTGTTTCCCTTGGCAGTAAAAATATTTCTGAGATGCCAACATCATCACCTCTAAACCTCACATTGTCCCTAACCACTGGACTCCACCACTATTCAAGGAAATGACCTGGGCAATTAAAGCAACAGTTTCCCTTGCATTTTCAAAACAACAGGTGTGGCCCTGGCATTATTTTCTTCCTTGATTGATATCAAGAAAGAAGGGCAAGCATTCTATTGCTCTTTCAGCTATTTTCTGCTGAGTTTGGTTATCATCTTCTCTGTAGGCACAAAACTTTAAATTACCCAGGTGAATAAGGAGCTCATAGTCATATTAGTTAGTACAGCAGCTAAAAAATATAAGAAGGCTGTGTCAAATGGATTTTTATAAGACTTTCTACCTTGAAGCCTACAGAAAAATTAAAAGAGGGAAAGTAGATTTTAAAATCACATAGTGGTGGGAAAGGAGCAGATTTTAAAATTTCAATTTGACATCAGAGAGGTAAAACAAGCTTGAACATTGAAGAACTCCAGGGGTATGGATGAAATCAGATTTCTAAGCATTTAAGATTTCTTAAAATTATTTTTCATTACTAGTTGGTTTATAAACAATGTCCCAACTTGCCTTTAATAACGAAAGGAAACCCTCTCGGAGATGTTCAATGGCTTAGGAATCAGAGCCTCCATCCTGTGCTCATGGCAGGCATTACTAATTGAGCAAAATTTCTTCACACTGAACCCTGAGGGACCTCCCACTCCTTCTCATCACAATCTTCCAGCAGCCCCAACCCAAATAGGCACATAAAACAAAACTTTTCAAGCCCAGTTAGAATGTTGCCATGTATCCAGCTTTTCTTTCAAGGGTGCTCATGTTTCCTTTATCAATTGAGCAAAAGCTCTGAAATTTGAGCACTGGTCCAATGAATCAGATTCCAACATTATCTTGCCACTTGTCAGGATGCTTCCCTCCCTGCTGCCCTCACAGATGCTCCTGACTCTACTGTGAGTATCTACAGAAGAGCTGACTCCTTCTCTCCTCTCCACAACAAATAATGCCTGCTCCTTCTGCCGCCTCCCTGTAGAAAGAAAACACTTCCCTCAAGTTTAGCAAACAGCTTGCACCCAGTTAATTTGTATGGCCTCTATTAATTTCCTTTGGGTGTGCAGGTAATACAACTCAGTCCTTTTGTTTTGTATCAGGGCTTGGAAAGAGACTTCATTTTCCTTTTGAAAATGCTCTTGTATGGTTTATTTGTACAACTCTACACGCTTAGATTGAGTACCTGGAAACTACTGTGTCATGTGAGACTCTGCACTCCAGCAGTTTTTCTATCCCAAAGGCATGAGACACTGAGGTAATTCCATTGCACTTTCAATGCTACTAGGTAGAGGAAGGCTCTTCACAATTAGAAGGGATTCAGCTTTCAGGTGGGTTTTAAACCAAGCAGGAATCTAACTTCAGAAGGAGCCTTCCTGCATCAATCAAGAGCATAGGACTAGGTCTGGGAGCTACAGCTGCCTAGTGCACTACCAGGTGAGCTATGAAGTACAAGTGTCCAACATGGGAGGTCCCAGCAAACTAGGCACCCCAGCAGCAATGAGCATCTAATGTTAGACTGGCTCTCTAATGCCATTCCTCACTAAAAACAACCAGAGCTTCTTGGAGAAGTGGCTGATTCCAGGGTGGGATTAGGGTAAATACAAAATACAAGATGAGCCTGCAACATCTGGTTATACCAGAAAGTCCAGAAAGTAAGAATGTGCTAAAAAAAATAAAAAGATTGAGACATGGGAGGACACAGAAGTCAGTTGAAAGAGTCTTCACTCATCAAATCTGGGATAACTGAAGCCCCAAACGAAGTACAAGTAAGTAAATATGATACCAAGCAAAAGCAGGGTTCTTTGTCCAATGTGCTTCATTAATGACCAATTTCTGAGACATCAGGGTTTCAAAGAGTGAGTTTATTGCCAATGCATAGCAAGGAGCTCAGATGACCCAACAGCCTAAAATCTGTCTCCCCAAACTGCAGTAATTCTGATAGTTTATAGTATCCAAAGACAGGCAGGTTTGTCCTAATGAGTAACTGGGGTGGGGCTGGCTCAGGTTCCTTCATTAATAAACATTAAGGGGCTATCTAGTGATCATAAGACTTCAAAGTTGTAATACAGTCATAAGGTTTTTACAATCACAAGATAAAGGTTATATAATTTTACAATCATTATCAGAGATCAAGGCATCTGGATTCTAGTTCAACAAGTTTCAGAGATTTCAGGTATTTACTTCTGGATTTTCTACAATGTACTAGAAAGTGAAAAGGCAACTATACAGTGTTTCAGTAATCATAATCATTTGTTAATTCTTAACTCTCGGTTACAAATAGGGAAGAAGGGAGGGATCTTGATTATAGCAGAATGACCAAATGCTAAGTGCCAACACGTAAATGCTGAGGGAGAACTGGAGATGAAAAATCATCCTTTTGCAACTATCATAGTAAAGATTTTTAGGCAAGAATGGTCAATGAATGCTAAATTTAGGGGGATATTTTAATGAGCAGCAGGATTGCATGGTCTTAAAGTATCTCCCCCACAGACTGCTTATTAAATGCAGAAGAAAAAAAAGTAGTTACACAACAGAGAAACTGGATAATCCCTTGATTGGGTGATCAAAATTAACATGAGGACTCTATGCACTTCTAGATGTGACACCTTGAAAAGGACACACTGTTGCTTACATAGTATAAGTACCAAGAGTACATAACCTAAATCTAATCCTGAAGAAACACATCAGACAAACCCATAAGAGGAATTTTCTATTTAAAAAGGCAGGGAGAGGGGGATGGGGATATATTATTCAAAACGCCAGTGTCAAAAAAGACAAAGATGGGAGTGGATGTGGTGACAATAAGCAGACAATATGCAGACAACTAGCAAAATCAAACGAGCAGGGAGCAGATGTGGCTCAAGCAGCTGAACACCCACCTCCCAAATGGGAGGTCCCGGGTTCGGTTCTTGGTGCCTCCTAAAGAAAAAACAGACAATGAGCAGACAGTGAGCAAAAGCAACAAGCAGACATAAGTGAAAACAAAGAGCAAAAACAGCGAGTGAACATAGAAGGGAGCCATGGGGGCGGAGGTGAGGGGTAGACAAAGTAAGGCTGAGACAATGTTCCAGATTAAATGAAATTTTAAAAACCTGACAATGACCTGACCTGATCCTATACTCAATTCCATAGTGGAGGAAAAGAAAGGCAGAAAAAAAGTAATTATTAGCTCAACTGACAGAATTGAAATATAGATTAGATGAAAAGAGTATTGTATCAATGTTAAATTTACTGAAGTATATTACATAACCACAATACTGTGGTTATGTAAGAGAATTTGCCTGTTCTGGGGAAATAAAACACTAAAAGATTTAGGGTATAGGGTCATGATGGAGGCAACTTACTCTCAAATGCTTCAGATCAGTCAGAGAGAGAGAATGAGAGAGAGCGAGGCAAAATAAAAGACCTTGAAAACAAATTGTTAACCATGATTTTTTTTTTTTCAGTATCAGAAGAGAAGCCTGAGAGGTAGGGAGAAAGCCTCTTTCTTTTCATTTTATACCTTTTTTTTATAGTTTGCATTTTTACCTTGTAGATTTATGTTTATTTTTTTAAAAAACAAAAATAGAAAAGCATCTGATGAGAACACATTCTCTTTAATTATACAAGGTAAATGTTAAAAGTATGTATAAGTAATATTTAAGCATTTGATTTGGACATTGCATTTCATCAATATGTAGAATGTGAGAACCTGCAGTTCTTATTACAACCCAAAATGATAAGTCTAAGAAGGGGCCTGAGAGCCTACCTGCATTTCTAACAAATCCTCGGGTAAGGCTGATGCTGCGGCCTAGGGGCCCTCAATGAGTAGGGAAGTTTTACAGATTTGAGCAGAGGAAGGGATGCGGCATAGGCCTAAACTCTTCCCTGCTTAAGTTTGTATTTTTTCCTCTAGCTATATTATCTCGTGTTTTTATCAACCTAGCAGTTCTAAGGGCTACTTGAGGGCAGACACTGCATTTCTTCCAACTATTCCAGTCTGGACTGAGGTCATCATCTCAGGAAATTTAGTATATTAAGCCTTTAAAAAGACACACTTGGGAAATGTGCCCATCTGGTTTTTTGTTGTTTTTTTTTTTAAAGTTGCTAGTCATAATATTTAAAAAAAAAAAAAAGGAAGAAGAAAGAAAACAAGTGAAGGGCTCACTAGTTGTCCAGTTGGTGGATGAAACAACTTATGCTGAGAAAAATCTCATTCTGGTGAAGAAATATTTTGTGAATCTAATCAATGGGTAGCTCCAGAGCCCAAAACGTGTCTCAAACTGTTTCAAGAAGGGTTGCTTAGGAAGCATTTTTCTATAACATGTGCACATCTGCCACGTAAAGTCCACAGGTAGCCTCTGCATGAAGCAAGTATCATGCACGTATTACAGCAATTATTATTATTACTTTTTAAAGGCTGTACCAGGGACTGAAACTGGGACCTCGTATATGGGAAGCAGGCACTCAAACCACTGAGCTACACTCGCTCCCCAGCAACCACTATCTTTTCACTCTGTGTCTCCTACAGGCCCATTAGATAGAGGGCAGCACTGGATGCCTCAGGAGCTACTTCACATCCATTACTCCTGTGGGAGACTAATGTTTTAAGACTTTGGTTAATTGTCCTTGCAAAAAGGACATGCAGGAAAAAAAGGTACAGGAAAAACCATGGAATCCATGGAATATCAATCATAATATAAAAATAATTAATCCCTCAAGATAAGTGACATAGCAGGAAACAGCCCGGATTTTATTAAGGACTAAAGACCCTGTTGCATTCCCCAAACAATTTAAAAAGAAAAGTCTGTTGACATCAAACATGTAGCTCACATGGATTAAATTAGGTCACTCTTCGTGTTACAGTTTAAGATTTCATAAAGTACAGCTTGTGGTTAAATCATGTGTTTCAGTTCTGAAGGGCTGGCTGATGACTTCCCAATCTCTTCAATACTGTACCCCCAGTGATATTTACCCAAGTGCCGCCACAGAACTCTTCAATCCGGTTTTAATAATCCAGCCCCCAGTTTCGTAGCCTGCTCCACATTTTGATTCCCAATAAACAAATATTTGTGGTGTGTTCATGTACTGTTTAACTGCTAGCTTATTTGGCTCAGGACTGCATTCCATGAAGAAAGGGGACACAGCTGTGGCCCCTGGGTTAAATGTTGCTGGTAATGAGGTTTCAAAGAAAGCACTGGTTCTTTTTCATTTTTGAAAGGTTTAGTGACAGTTGATAGGACTAAACTGGGACAGCCGTTCAAGGGGGGCAAGCCTTCAAAAGTGTCTAATGAGGAATTTTTCTTCTCCATCTCTCCCCCACTGCCCCACCCCCTTTGCTCCCAAATGCTAAAGCATTAATGGGTTTTCAGATAAGCAGGAAACAGAGAAGACAATGGAAGGGAGAGATTTCCTTTATACATATGCAAGGTCTCCAGATGCTTCAGATTCTGAACTTCTTAGCATGAATCTGGGCGTAGACTGAGCCACTTGGGAGCTCACTTTGGCAAGAAATGTTTATTCATCTCAGTATCTTCCTGTTTCCAGGATTAGAGGCTGTCAAAAACAAAGACATCAGCAAGTCCATGCTGTCTGTCTTGTTTCACTTAATTCATTTTGTTTGCAGTCATAACAAGCATGTTATTTATTTAGTTGTAAGTACATACCAAAGTAAGGATGCATTCACTTTAATCCTTTAATTTAACAAGACCACATACTTTAGGAAGCCAGCGGCTTTACAGCAAGATTAGAATAAAGAGTTCTGTTTCCTCTCAGATTAAAATAGATATCCTGAATATTTGATTTGTGGTATATCATTATGTTTGATATTTGGGTGCTCTCTTGCTGAGGTCTAAATTAGTATGTTTATTAAATTCCCTCTAAGTGGCATTTTACCCGCTGTGTTTACATTTAGAATCATCTTTCAAGATAAAGTCTGTCATAAAATGGGAAAATTGATTTGCTGCCTACATTTCTTCCAAATTTGGTAGTGAAGCCCATTTCTCAACAGAAACAAAGCAGATACACACACACACACACATACAGAGTTTTGTTCCCCTGAAAAAAAGCTATTGGCCCTTTTGCCCACTCTCCCTTTTTAGCTAAGTTTTTAGCAATAGGAGATGGTACTAAATCAGTTTGTTTTTCTTCTAATTCCTGCCAAAATGTCTCTTTCCAGTGCACTCTCTTTGTACCATTAGGAGGCCAGATTGGGTTTGCATTCAAAACCTTCTTTAGCCTGATAAAGTTTAGGCAGAAACAACCTTTTGAGCAGGAAATTGTTTACTTGGCAAACCATGATTCAAGCTTCTAGCACTGAGGTATACATGGAGATACATTTTAAAATAAGTAATCAGTTTGGTTTGAGAAAACCAACCCCCAAAATCTTGAATGCTTTAAATAACAAAAGACTGTCTAAATAGTAAATCAGATCCTACAAACTTTCAGGAGTGCCTACCTCCTTTATTCAGATGACTTGCTGTCTGCAGTTCTGGCAGTCTTCTTGCAAGAGAAGGCCACTAACAAATCTGGAGAGCTGAGAGGTCAGGAAAGGCCCAAGGCCCCAAAGATCTGTCTTCCATAGTCTGCTGCAATGGCTGCACTACCCATATTGGTCCTCCCTTTGCATAGAAGAGTAGGGCTAACTCCTTTTCCAGCTCTTGAATCCGTTCTTCAGTCCCCTCTACCAGTGACTGTCCAACCTACATTCATAAGACAACCCATTCCAAGTCTGCACAATTCAAACCACCAGCATAGCAAAAAGCCCACCAAACCACTTGGTTCATTAACACCTCAGCATACAATGATTTATCAGGTTAACTAATCCAAATACCTGGTAAGTATGGAGGAGCTAAATTTTGATGGGAGGGAAGGGAGAGAAAGGTCTGAAGAGCAGCCAAGTGCCATGAGGGCAGCTGGCATCTAAGAGAAGTAGCTTGTGGGCAGTGCCAAGAACACTGGTCCTGGGGCCACACAGGCCTGTTTTAAGTGATTCATTTAATCCCTAGGAGATGAGTTCTATTGGTATTATCGTCTACATTTGGGACAACTAGATGGGAAAACTGAGGTGAAGAAAGTTCAAATTACTTGCCCAAGGTTCCACAGCTAGTAAGGGGTGAAGCTGGGATTTGAACCCAGGAGGCCTGGCTCAGGAGTCCTTGCCCTCAACATACTTTATGCTGAGTTTATAATGTTCCAAGGGCCTATTCAGAAAACTGGAGATAAAAATACTTACATCCAAATTGTGTTGTGAGAATTCAATGTGAACATTAAAAATAAATTTCCTTCTTAAAGGGAGGAGATACCTACAGGAGAGAGAACAGAGAGGGCATGGAAAAGGAGCATCTCCTCCCTCACAATTTTGGTGACACATTCTTGGGCTTCCCACCAATGCCCCTTGCAATCCCAGCCTGCTAAACTATGTACGTATCAGCTGCTCCTCCAGCCCCGTCTGGAGATGAAGGAACAGATGCTTGAGTAGGACCACAGGGCACATTCATCTCTAGCAAACAGAAAGGAGCAATCAAGCGGAGAATATTAATAACAAGCCAAATCCTCATCTTCTGGGACTGCAACGGAAAACTTGGGTTATTTGTTTCAATATGTTTTCATTCTTACTACATGAGCAAAATTCCTTAGTGTTAACTGGGTAAGAATTCAGTCTGCTGAGAATTACTTCCATTTACCAGAAACTGCTTTTTCTCCTCCACTTTACATTTTTCAAAGCAAGGCACTGTTTTGATGTTGTCACATCAACAAATATGTGTTCACTGCCCACAAAGGTTCTGAATGAGGCTATAGAGGGGTGAGCAGCTAACTGTGCTCAGTTGGAAATGAGAAGAAGCAGGTTCTGCTCCCAGTTTCCTGATTCTTCTGAGTGACCTGGAATTTAATTCCTCCATGTTTCTTGACCTTCCCCTACAAACTGTGGCAATCTCCCTGTTCCTTTCCAGCTCTAACTCACTGAGGTCCTAGTCACATGGCATTGTGCTTGCTCTTTGAAGAAAAAATTAAGAAGTAGGGGGAGGGAAATCCCTCAAATTGTCATTTTGGCACTGAATTGAAATTTAATACTGTTAAAAGACAAACCACTGAATTCAGTTCTATCCACTTGCGTGTGTTGACACTATCAAAAGAGGGATGCACTAAGCTATCCCAGAAATCCTAAAATCTGTTTTAAACTTTCCCAAATACTTTTCAATATATGTCTATTCAGAAAAAAAAAAAAAAATTATTGATTCAGTCCACCAATCATAACATGCCAAGCTTGCTCCTCCTCCAGGCCCTTTCCTTTCCTGTTCCCTCTGTCTGTACACCTCTTCCCAGGTCTTCCCAAGGCTGACTCCAGCATCAGGTCTCAGCTCAAATGTCACCTCCTCCAAGAGGCCTTCCCTGACCCCACCAATCCAAAGTTACTCTCTGTAGCAGTTTGATATTATTTATGAATTCCAAAAGAAAAATAGATTATGTTTGTAAACTGGTTGGTTCCTCTGGTGGGATAACCCTTTGATTATATTAGATTCAGCTGAGACATCTGATCAAATTATGTTAAGACTAGGGCTCTGATCCAACCACGTCATTAGAGCACAACTCAGCGTTGAGTCCCAGGCCCCTTGGGGATAAAACAGATGCACACATGGAAGTAGACATACAAAGAAGAAGAACACAGAGGAAGAGAGACAGCTCAATAGACTGCAAAGGCCCTGGGAAGAGAGATGAGCTTGGTAGCCTACAGCTGCAGCTGAGCCCGAGAAGAAACAAGCTCCAGGGAGAGAGACAGCCCTCTGGGATCATGGAGCCTTAGGATAGAGAAGGCTGAACACTCACAGAGACCAGCAGCCATCTTGCTCCAACATGTGGCAACAGACTTTTGTGGGGGAAGTAACTTACTCTTTTATGGCCTTGTGACTGTAAGCTTCTACCCCAAATACCCTTTATAAAAGCCAAGAGACTTCCAGTACTTTGCATAAGCACCCCTTTGGCTGAACTAATACTCTATCAGCATTATTATCCTTTTAAATTTTCTTCATAAAAGTTATCTCTAGCTGATTTTTAAAATTTGTTTTTGGAATAGAATGAAACTTTCTCAATATGATAAAGTGCATATATGAAAAACCCACAGCTAACATTGTACTCAATGGTGAAACACTGCAAGCTTTCTCACTGAGATTGGGAACAAGTCAAGGATGCCTACTCTTGCAACTGTTAAAAGTTCTAGCTAGAGAAATTAGGAAAGAAAAAGAAATAAAAGGCATCAAAATAGAAAAGAAAGAAGTAAAATTTTTGTTATTCGCTGATGATATGATCTTGTACTTAGAACATCCCGAAAAATCCACAACAAAACTATTAGAACTTATAGACAAAGTGGTGGGATACAGAATTAATATGCAAAAATCATTAGTGCTTCTATACTACTAATGAGCAGTCTGAGGAGGAGGTAAGAAAAAAATTCCATTTATAATAGTGACTAAAAGAATCAAATATTTAAGAATAAATTTAACCAAGGACACAAAGGACCTGTATTCAGAAAACTATAAAACACTGCTAAAAGACACCAATGATGAGTGACATAAATGGAAGAATATTCCATGTTCATGGGTTGGAAAACTAAATATTAAGATGTCAATTCTACCCAAACTGATCTACAGATTTAACACAATCCCGATAAAAATTTCAATATTCTTCTATGTAGAATTAGAAAAGCTATATATCAAAATTATCTGGAAGGGTAAGGGCCCCCAAAGAGCCAAAAATATCTTAAAGAACAGAGTTGAAGGACTCACCTCCAGATTTTAAAGCACATTATCTAGTTACAGTGGTAAAAACAGCATGGTACTGGCATAAAGATAGACATACTGACCAACGGAATCAAATCAAGAGTTCAGAAATAAACCCTCACTTCTATGGTCAAGTGATTACCCACTCAGCTATGTCAGTATAGCCTATTCGACAAATGGCGCTGGGAAAACTGGATATCCATAGCCAAAAGAGAGAAAGAGGATGCTTATCTCACGCCTTATACAAAAATTAATTCAAAATGATTCAAGGACCTAAATATAAAAACTAGAGTCATGAAACTCCTAGAAAAAAATGTAGTGAGACATCTTCAAGATCATGTGATTAGTGGTGGTTTCTTGGACCCTACATCCAAAGCATGAGCAACAAAAGAAAAAATACATAAATGGGACTGCCTCAAAATTAAACACTTTTGTTCTTCAAAAGACTTTGTCAAGAAAGTAAAAAGGAAGCCTACTCAATGGGAAAAAAAATCTTCAAAAACCATATATCTGATAAAGGATTGACCTCCATGTTATATAAAGAGATCACACACACACAACTTAACAACACAATGTTAACTAACCAAAAATGGGCAGAAGAATTGAATAGACAGTTTTCTGAAGTGGAAATACAAATGACCTAAAGACACATGAAAAGATGTTCAACATCACTTGCTATTAGGGAAATGAAGATCAAAACTACAAAGAAATATCACCTCATACCACACAGAATGACCATTAATAAAAGAATAGAAAACTACAAGTCCTGGAGAGGATGTGGAGAAATAGGAACACCCTTTCACTATTAGTGGGAGTGTAAAATGGTACAACCTCCGGAGGAAAACAATCTGGCAGTTCCTGAGGAAACTAAATATAGAACTGCTATATGCTCCAGCAATCCGACTAGTAGGAATATATTCAGAAGAAGTGAAAGCAAGGACGTGAACAGATATTTGCACACCCATGTTCATAGTGGCATTATTCACAATTGCTAAAAGATGGAAGGAACCTAAGTGTCTGTCAATTGATGAATGGAAAAACAAGTTGTGGTATATTCATATGATGGAATATTATTCCACTGTAAGAAGAAATCAACTGGGGAAGCACATGACAACATGGAGAAATCCTGACAATATTATGTTGAGTGAAATAAGCCAGGCACAAAAGGACTAATAGTGCATGGTTTCACTATATGAAACTAAATACAATGAGTAGACTTATGGAGTTGGACTATGAAGTGTAGGTTGGTGAGAGTTAGGATGTGGAATGAGAAGGTAGAGACGATGCTGGATGTGTGTAGAATGTTTAACAAGATCAAATGTAAATATATGGTAATGGCTGGACTTCATGGTAACACATTATAATGAATGCAACAAACATTGTTGATTTATGGATGTGATTATGGCTGAAACAAGTAATCTAGGAAGATTAATGTTAGTTGAAGGACAGCTGGAGGATAATATTGGAAATTATAACAATGATTTTGGCAGTAGATGAGGATTGTGGTTAATATAAATACAGGAATGTTCTACTACAGGGTGTTAAGAATGTGGTGATACATGGGAAAATATAGTTAATGTAATTTACGGACTATAGATAACAACAACATTGTAATGTTTTTGTTGCAAGAGCAAAGTTGGTATTATATTAATGCTAATGGTAAAAAAAAAAAAAAGGATATGGGATTTGGTTTTATGAGACGATGAAGCATTTTTTTTCTCTTCTTCATGTTTTTTTCATTAATAAGGAGACATTGACTATGTCATTTAACTAATCTGTGATCACCTGTATATCTTTCTGAACACTAGAGGAACAATGGAGTTAGTAGTTGGAATTAGATGAGCTAAAAGTGCCTTTGGGAGCTGATGTAGCTCAGTGGTTGAGTGCCAGTTTCCCACATACAAGGTCCTGGGTTCAATTACTGCCTCTGAT
>JAQZBX010042736.1:0-21904 GCA_029593785.1 Cabassous unicinctus
GAAATTCTTGGATTTGGAGATTATGAGAACATTGAATCAAAGGGTCTGATAGCATGGAGATATAACCAAAGCAAAGAAAGAGGTCAAATGGGAATCTATGACTGCTCCAGGGTTCCAGCCATAAAGCCTTTCCTAAATTCACTATGGAATGAAAAGCTCTGATGAGTCCTATCAATGAATTCATTTAAAGAAGGATGGCTCAATTAAAAATAGAGAGCATGCTTGTGTACATAGTAAGGGCCCTATAAACATTTCTTAATTTAAATAGACTCATGAATGAACAAATGTATTAAAAAATTAGCTGTGACTATGAATTATGACATTGCCAAAATGACTCTTCAATCTGAAGGGATGAAGCCTAGCTAGGAGGAGTTAGAGCTTCAGTGGGTTGTGTCTCAATGTTATTTCACTGTAGTCTGATGCATGATAAGCAGCTGCTATCAGGATTTCTGCCATCTGTGCCTTTGGCCAGATGAATCTGAGGGCATCAGGCAATCTGGAAGGCCCATTACAATGAGACTGAAATGCACTGAGCCTGCTAGAAAAGCCATCACGAGCCATAACTATTTGGCCATGGGAAAATTTCCAGAAACTTCAGATCTTTCCTCGCTCTGGTCTCTGACCCAGTTTCTCTTTCTCCTGTCAGACACTGCTGCATGTCAGACATTCCCTGAGGACAAGTGGCCCAACATCGGGAAGAATGAGTGCATACCCCAAACCCCTGACTCATCCTACCACAAGCCCTTCAGCTCAGTGTTGTCAATCTGTGCAGCCCTGCTCTTCCTCCTTGCCCTGGCCCTTAGGCATCTTCACTGGGCAACACCACCCACCATCATCTGCGCCAATAACCGCCAACTAAGCCACCTCCTGCTATCCTACTTGGCACTCTCTTTCCTCTGTCCCTTCATGTTCATTGGCCGCCCAGGCCCATCACCTGTGCTGTGTTCCAGGAGACCTTCAGGGTCACCTTCACAGTCTACATGTCTACTGTGCTGGCCAAGACCACAGTGGTGGTGGCAGCCTTCCATGCCACCTGGCCAGATACCTGGACTAAGAAATGGGCAGGGCCAGTTCTCCCTAGCACCATCCCCATTGTCTGTTCCCTGATCCAGGCAGCCTTGTGTATGCTCTGGGTCACCAGATGGCTGCCACATCCTGTCAATTCTTCACAGCCTGGATCGACAGTGACTATGAAGTGTGATGAGGGCTCCTTTGAAATGTTCTGCCACACTGGGCTACATGGGTTTGCTACACCTGATCAGGTTTCTGGTAGCCTTCCCTGCCTCCTGGCTCCTGACACCTTCAATGAAGCCAAGCGTATCGCTCTCAGCATGTTGGTCTGCTCCTATGTCTGGGTGTCCTTCTTCCCTGCCCACATGAGGGCCAGAGGAAAAGACACAGTGGCCATGGAGATCTTGGCCATCTTGGCATCAGGAACAGGCCTCACATCCTGCCTCTTTTTTCCCAAATGCTACATCATCCTGCTCCATCCTGAAAAGAACACAAAAGTACAAATGCTTGTCAGGCATCATTTCAAGTGAGAAAAACAGAAGTGGACCAAAGGGAATGCTACTTTCTCAAGGGAGCCTTCCTTGAGCTCCCCACCAGGGGGACACTCCTTCCTCTGAGCCCCATCACACTGACTTGGACCTCTCCTGGTCACTTAGCTGCTTCTGTTTTGTGTTTCAGTCTATTGGGGAAGATGAGACATGTTTGCAAATAATATGGTCTTTGAGGACAGCATGTAGCTCAATTCATCCTGTGGGCCCTCAGCACCCAGCTAGTCAATGCCTTGAAGAGACAGAATACTTGTTTAATGAATAGATAAAGCAACTTACCTAAAGTTAGCATTGGAAGAGAGCTTCAAGAGGAAGCAACAAGTTCAAGTGGTTGAGTGGAGTCAGGCAGTCTGGGTTCAAATCCTCCTGGCTTCTCCATGTTGTAGCAATATGAACTTGGGCAAGTTATTTAACCTTTCTGAGCCTCAGTTTCCTCCCATGTAAAATAAAACTAAGCCTTTTTCTCTGGGTTGTTGTGATGATTAAATGAGAAAATGTGTTAACACATTAAACACCCAAAAGGTGGGTATTTATGCTTATCCAGTCCACCCTCCACTTTTACTGATAATAGAACGTACACCAAGAGAGGAGACCAGTTTATCAGGGTATTATCATGCAGAGGGAAAAGTCAGATGAACAGGGTTAAAAACCTTAAACGTCTCAAGGTATTAAGGCATCCACATTTCTGGACAGTGAGATTCATTTTAAGTCCCAGCCCAAATGAGTTTAAAATATGCCTACCTTGCTATGCCTATCCAAGAATAATGGCTAATGACCAATATTGGTCTAAATGACCAATGAAAATGAAATCACCAAAGAAAAACATGGATATAAATAAAGAAGACTCAATTTAGAGAAATGGAGCTATACCATCCTGCAACCAAAGCCAGCAGGTTTCTCAGCGAACATGCCTGAGAAATCAACTGCTAGGACATGGCATATGAAAAGTGAAAAGCAAGAGACTAATCAAAGACTAAGAACTCTGAAGACAGAAGCAGGAACCCCAACACAAGTACAAGAGATAAGAACAACATGAAACCATAAAAGGATGTCCAAATGGGCCCCTGTCCCTTAGTGAACTAAACGTATATCAAAGCCTTTGATGATGGCTATTTATAATGGTTTACAGCAGACTTTGTAGAGTTCTGATTTCAGAGTACAGATCCAGTCATTCTCACAAAGTCCCAAGTCAAAGGATCTGCTCTGGAATGGTTACCAGATAACCCCTAATTAACAATTAAGTTAAGATCCTGATACCCAGAATGGACAAAATGAGATAAGCAGCACTCTTTACAGAATTTCTGCCTTAATAAGTCTTGTTTATATCTGGAATTCTTCCTGTGACACTACCTATATATAATGAAGTAGTGTCTACATTAGATTAACGCTTCACATGGCTACATTTCACTCTATGCAATAGATATCCCCTTAAAAATGGAATTGTACTTACAGAGATTCACTATTTACAAAATTACGCATGTTCCCTGAGATGATTACATAATTTATCTTCATTGCTGATTGATCTGCCATTAGTCATGGCTCTAAATACTTTAGCTGTCAATATCTACACATACTCAGCACCCCATATTTTTAAGGGAGTGACTGTTTAAATTTAGTAATATAAATAATCACACTCACAAGCATGGTGAGTTTTTGTTTTCAGTTTGGTTTCTCATATCATGTTTTATTAAAACAGGAGTCATTTTCATGTGTATAGGATTCTTTCTAAGAGTATACCTCAGGGTTTTTACCATTTTACATAATTTATCTCAAAAACATAGATTTGTCTTTCAAGAAACTTAAAATTATAAGGTCTACTGACACTTCCTATGCAGTTATTCTTGGAGCAGTTCTCAAAATCCAGAAAACATTCTCTATATTTTAATTTAAATTCTTCCTGCTACCATAAATGAGAAATATATAAGCCAGCATGTTTCTCTTTCTTTCCCATTAACCAGAAACCTAAAAGCCAGATTCATTTTGTGTTCAAGTCTCCTCAGGTCACCTGCCTGAAAGTATCTACTTCTTCTATTTTGTTCAGATGGATACTTATATTTGATTCTAAATGTTTTTGCATCTTGCATTCATACAAAAGAATCTAAAGCACCTTACTGATATAATATTCAATAAATGAAATGCTTCTCAAAATGTGTGACTTGTGTCGTTTCTATTAACTATGGAAAAATGCAACAGCTAAGATATGGGGGGTGGGGGTGAAACTGTGATGAGGAGGGGGCACTATAATGTAATCTGCTCATTTATTGGCCAATTGAGAAATGACCTCACAGAAAACCCATCCTTCCTCCCACCCAGGCCCAAGCTCAGCATTTTACTCTACTATATATACTATAGTTTATAGAATCTACATTCAAATGATGACTATAAATGCCCTGGAGAATGCCACTCTATACATGTAGGGAACTACTTGAACTATAATTGTCATTTCAAGCTTACATTAAGTGATCTGACAATTTTCAAAATACCATTTGGTATGAGGAGGAGGTCATTTAATATTTCAAACAAGAGGATGTAGATACAAAGAAGATAAATGTGTGGGCCACGTGGAAAACCAGCTCTGAATCTGGGGTCTTATTCTGTGGTGGAAACTGCTATCTATCCACAAAAATTTGTCCTCCCTTTTTCCACAATCATCATCCTGCCTCACTAGAAAATATTTTTATCACACTTGCAATTTGATGTGACCTATGACAAAGTTCTCACCAATAGAGATGAATGGAAATGATGATTGCTACATCTAGTCAAGGAACTCTAAGGCACAGAAGGTGTCTCCTTCATGTTTCATCCTCATTCTTCTTTCTCCCTGGGATTCTGAAATGGTTGCAGGCCCATGTTGACCATGCAGATTATAAAAAGGGCATACCTAAATAAGGTATTGGCAAACTTTTTCTCTAAAGGAAAAAGCAGTCAATATTTTAGGCTTTCTGGGTCATATGGTCTCTGTTGCAACTACTCGACTCTGCCATAGTAGCACAAAAGCAGTCATAGACAATACATATGGGTGTGACTGTGTCCTAATATTCTACTAAAACTTGGTTTATTGGCACTGAAATTTGAGTTTTATCATTGATATGTATCATGAAATATTATTCTTCTTTTGATTTATTTTCAACCATACAAAAATGTAAAAAACATTCTTAGCTCTCAGATCACTTTAAAAAACAAGTGGTGAGCCAGATTTGTCCCACAGGCTTTAATTTACCAGCTTCTACCCTAAAAGATAGTAACCCCACCAGATGGAAGGAACTTGGATCACTGAGTGCCTATTGAGCAAAGCCACCCACCAACCTGTTATACTCACCTTGGACTATTGGAAGAAAGAGAAAATTGTCTTCATTCTTTAGTCTGTGTTATAGTTAGGTCTCTCTTGTTATAACAGCTTAGCCATTTTACTTTAACTAATACACAGTCCCTAACTCCTGACTACCCAGGTCACTGCTCCATTCCATAGCATTCACGCTCCTCCTTCTAAATATCCAACACAAAGAAAGTGGATTCCCCACCTGCCTTCTCACTGTCCCTTCCAAGACTTGTGGGAAAAGACTCTTTCCAGGGCTCCCTTCACCTCCTTGTTCCGAAGACTGTAAATGAGAGGGTTGAACATTGGCGTGATGATTGAGTAGAAGACGGATATCACCTTGTTGAAGCTGATGGAGGAGGCCATCTTGGTCCGGACATACATAAAGAAGAGAGTGCCATAGAAGAGGCTTACGACAGTCAGATGAGCTGCACAAGTGGAAAAGGCCTTCCGGCGCTCAGCAGCTGAGCGGATGTGCAGTAGTGTCCAGACAATGTTGACATAGGAAACAGCAATTACTGAAGAAGAGATCAAGAGTACAGCCAGAGATACCAGGAAGTCTACAGTCTCTTTCAGGGTAACATCCGAGCAGGATAGGGCTAGCAGGGGCGAAGCATCACAGAAGAAGTGATTGATGACATTGGGACCACAAAATGTCAGCTTGGACATGAGGTAGATGGGCAAAATGGGTGTAAGGAAGCCCACCAGCCAACAAGCAGCTGCCAAACGGATGCAGGTGTCCCAGGACACCAAGACTCCATAACGCAGAGGCATACAAATGGCCACATAGCGGTCATAGGCCATGGCAGCCAGTAGGAAACACTCAGTTGCCCCAAGGAAGGTGAAGATGAAGAGCTGGGACAAGCAGCCAGCATAGGAGATGTTCTTGTCCCCATCCACCCCAATAAAACCAGTCAGCATCTTGGGCACCGTGACTGAGGTGTACAAGATTTCAAGGCAAGACAAATGCATCAGGAAGAAGTACATGGGCCTCCATAGCCGGTGGTCCAAACTCACCACCAAGATAATAGCCAAATTCTCCACCATGGTGAACAGGTAAATGGTGAGGAAGAGTGTGAACAAGAGGAGGCGTGCTTCATGCAGTCCAGCAAAGCCCACCATGACAAACTCTGTTACGTGGGTCCAGTTTTGGGTATATGAATGCATTTGTAGGGGCAAGAGGGCAGTAGACTCACATCCTTGTAAATAATGAGAGCTCAAAAAGAACTTGTGAGGATGTTGGACTGAAATACCTTTCACTTCAGATGAAGAAAGTCAAGTCAGAACATTGTCCCTACTCTCAAGAAATTTGTAGTCTGCAAGTGACTTGGGCAAACAGACAATTTCAATGCAAAATTTAAAGTGCTGGATAAGAATAAGATACGATATTATAGGAGAAAATAGCAGGGAAGCTAAACCAGTCTTGAGGAATCAGAGAAATCTTTCTGGATGAAGGGCTGTCTAAGCTGGCACCTGAAAAGCAAGTATAAGTTAGTGAGATAAAAGTTAGAGAAGTAGAGAGGAAACAGCAAGTATAAAATCCCAGACACCAGAGAGAACACTGTGCTTTGGGGAACTTTAAGTAGAAACAGTTTACCACAGAGGTTAATAATTTGCTTCCTAATCAAGTACATCTGGCTTCAAATATAAGAGAAACTAACAGAGTTGTTGTGGAAATTTAAACTAGATAATACCTGTAAAACACTTAGTATTATGTTTGGGTCAATAAATATTAGAGGGAATATTTTAATGTTGACTTCTGGAATGTAAATTATGGAGGGAAGGTGACTGTTGTTGGACTTGAAGAGTTAGGCCAGGACATCACAAAGGGCTAGTAACCAGAGTAAGGGAAAGGAAAGAGCTTCGGCTTTAGTATGAGGGCAACAGAGAGCCTTGAAGAATTTTAAGCAGGGGAACAAAACTATTCTTTCCGTGCTTTAGAGGAGGCGAGAGGGCAGTGCTGAAGCCAATTTGGGGAGGGAAAAGACAGGAGGCAGGAAGACCAGGTTGAGAAGTTGTTGCAAGTATAGCAAGGAGGTATGGTGGCCTGAACCAAGGAAACGTCACTAGGTGTGGAGAATGAACAGAGCTATTAAGAAAACATATCAACAAGATTGAGTTAGAATCCAAGCTGGATTTGAATCCAATCTTCACCATAATATTAGGGTTCTCCAAAGAAAGAGAACCAACAGGATATGTGTGTATGTGTATATACATACATGACTATACACAACACACACACACACACACACACACACACATATATAAAGATTTTATGATAAGGAATTGATTCGCATGACCGTGGGGGCTGACAAGATCAAACTCCATAAGGCCAACTCCATAGGGCTGGAAACTTTGATAGATGGACTGTGGTTAACAATGCAAATATTAGAATGTTCTCTCATGAACTATAACAAATAAATTAATACATAGTCTTAATAATAAGGTGATTTGTGGGGAAAACACAGCAAATACAAGGTATGGACTACAGATAGCAGTAATACGATGATGTTCTTTCATCATTTGTAACAAACATGTCACAGCAATATAAGGTGTTGGTGGTGGGGCAGTGTATGGGAATCCTGCATGGTATGCATGATTGTTTTGTTACCTCATAACTTTTCAAATAAAAAATAAAAAAGAAGATATACAAGTGGCCAGAAATCACATGAAAAGATGATCGACATTATTAGCCATCAGGAAAATTCAAATTAAAACCACAATGAGATATCATTTCACACCCATTAGAATGGCTGCTGTTGCTTTTTTTAATGGAAAATAACAAGTATTGGAAAGGATGTGGAGAAATAGGAACACTCGTTCATTGTTAGTGCCAATATAAAATGGTACAGCTATTGTGGAAGACAGCTTGACGGTTCCTCAGAACGCTAAGTATACAACTACCATTTTACCCGGCAATCCCACTACTAGGTATATACCCTAAAGAATTCTCAAAAGAATTGAAAACAGGGACTTGAACAGATATTTGCACACCAATGTTCATAGCAGCATTATTCACAATTGCTAAAATATGGAAGCAAGCCAAGTGTCCATCAACAGATGAATGGATAAATAAATGTGGTATATACATAAAATGGAATATTATTCAGCATTAAAAAGGAATGAAGTCCTGATACATGTGACAACATGGATGAACCTTGAAGACATCATGTTGAGTAAAAGTAGCCAGACACAAAAGGACAAATATGGTATGAGCACACTGATTTGAAACAATTAGAATAAGCAAACTCATAGTATCAGAATCTAGAATATAGGTTACCAGGGGATGCTGATAAAGAATGGGAAGTTAAGGCTTAAAATATACAGGGTTCCTGTTTGGAATGATGGAAATGTTTTAGTAATGGATCATGGTGATGATAGCACAACACTGTGAGCACAATTAACAGCACTGAAATATATATCTGAGTATGATTAAAAGGGGAAATATTAGATTGTATATATGGTAGCAGAATAAAAACATATTTTTAAATCCATGGAACTACACTACACTAACAGTGAACTCTAAGTTAAATCAAGGACTTTAATTAGTAGTACTTATAAAAATGTGCTATCCTCAATTGTAGCAAATGTTCCACACCAATGCAACTTGGCCATGGGGGGTGGTATATGGGAATCCTGTATTTTGTGCACGATTGTTCTGTAAACCCACAACTTCTCTAACAAATTTTTAAAAGCATTGTCTATAATGCTTTTAAATTTTTAAAAATTTAAAATAATTTTTAAAAGCATTGTCTATAGAGTTGACACACCATATGCACCTTTCTTAGATTCTCTTCTACTCCTTCTCTCCCTAGAGGTATCATTACCTTGAATATTTTATACTGTTACTAGAATAAGGGCATCCATAAAATAATATATAGGATAGTTTGGCATATTTTTAAACAATATGAAAACGGTAATCTGTACAAATTGTCCTTTTAAAAAGTAAGAAAGAAAAGTTCCCAATCAGGTCATGGGGAGAGGCGGAGGGTAATCCTTGACTGACAAAATCCAGTTCAGCAGAAGAAAAGTGAGGGGTTTCCAGCAAGCTGGGGAAGGGAGGTGTGGAAGTGTCCAGGATACATCCAGATGACTCTGTGGGAAGAGAATATGAGGTCCACAGGATGGCAGGGAGCAGAGTGGTTAAGGCCATGTTCAGGCATTAGACTACTGGTGGCAAATCCCAGCTCCACTACCTCCTAACTGAAAGGCAATGAAAAGAACCCTAGATGGAGGATAATGTCTAACCCAATGGAATGAATTTCTGATGGGATCAGTTAAATCAGAGATGAGTTTAATAAAGCTTTCAGGATGAGCCAGGCCTCACCTCCGGGTCCTCAAATCCTACTCCTCATTCATGTAGGTAAGGGGAGGAGCCTCCCTCCAAGAAGAGGAGGACAAGGAGGGAGCAGTTATTGAGTTCTTCTCATGGGTCAGTCTCTGTTGGGCTTATATTATCTCACTTATTCCTCTCAATAATACTGTGATCCTGACCAAGCCTTGATATAGGTCTCGTTTGTCCTGATTTTCATGCAACTGAAGCAAGTGAGGCTCAGAAACACTAACTTGCGTACGACCAAAGCACTAGTACACAGCAGATTTGGGATTCAAGCCCCCGGAGGCCAAAGCCTGTGCTTTCCCTCCACACCCGGCCGTCACCCTCCGCCCTTTCATTTCCCTGAACCAGGCGCCTGCTGCCCTGACTGTGATGTTAATTTCTCTGCAGCTCAGGGCCCGGCTGGAGGAATTCCCCACAGGTCTTGGCAACCTGCAGGCTCCCAGCCAGGCTCCCAGCGAGGCTCCCAGGCTTATTAACAGGATTGGCTTTCTCTCAGAGCTTGAGAGAACTTCATCAACCAAGTGCAACGAAGGGTCAAGCAGACAAGGGGAGAGCAGAGGGGCATCGGGAACAATCTCTATTAAAGAGAGAGGCCGCACAGGAGCTTGGCCCAATTAGCTGTCCTGAAAAGATGGCGTTCCTTTGCCTAAGGAGAAAGATTTTCCCTAACGAATATAGAAGAACGGTTTGGGGCCAATGCGGGGGATTTAAAACTTGGTTCCTGCAGCTATTTGCTTATGCATCTAGATGACGAGCCTGGTGGGAGACGCAGGATTTCTGCTTCAGTTTTCTCCACCTGGACTCTGGGAGGCTTGTCCCCAAAGGTGAAAGGAATTGGAA
Organism: Cabassous unicinctus; assembly: GCA_029593785.1. NCBI lineage: Eukaryota > Metazoa > Chordata > Mammalia > Cingulata > Chlamyphoridae > Cabassous > Cabassous unicinctus. The sequence continues at coordinate 10,055 of JAQZBX010042736.1, forward strand.
AATGAACTTAATAAGATCCAGACAATGGTTTCAGAAAATAACCACCAAACCAAGGTTAGCAGGCAACTGTGGGAGGGTGCCATGGGCGCAGACTGAGGCAGCTACAAGATGCCCGGGAGCCGAGCCCAGATTCCTGCTCTCTGATTCCTCTCCACCCTCACAGGCTACCTGCCTGCTTCCCTGATCTCCCTGCAACGCGACAGGAACAGCGTATCTCACTTTCAGGCATGGGGACAGCTCCCTACATTAACAGCACTATCTCTAGAATCAGGAGCTGACTTTGACCCTGATTCCATCAGATACTAGCTGGGATTGGGGGAAAGTCATTTAATTTTGCTGAGGCTCAGTTTTCTCACCTCTCAATGGGGAGGTTAATACATACATTTGCAGAGCTGGTATAAAGATTGAAGGAGACAGCGACAGTGAAAGCTCAGGACCTTTGCTCTTATCATTCCCTCGGCAGTCTCTTTGTGGCTACCTCCCACACTTCCTTCAATTCTCTGCTCAAGGACAACTTAACAGAGAAGCTTGATTTTTTTTTTTTTTTTTTTTTTTTTGTCAAGCTTCTCTGTTGATTCTCAGCTTTATTTTTTTTGTCACAGCCTCTTTGTCATCTAAGATGTTAGATATTTATTTGTTTGTCTATAATAACTATTCGCACGTGCACACATGAAAGTAAGCTCCTTAAAGGCAGTGACTCTGTTTGTTCATGGCTGTGTTGCCAGGACCAAAAAGAGTCACTGGCCTGTAGCAATAAATATGTTGATGTAATGAAAGAATGGATACGTGCTCTTAACATAGGGCTGGCTCAGAACACTTCTTTTCCTTTTCACTTCCAGCTATGTGTTTCAAGGAAAGGGGAAGGAAAAAAAGCCCACCAACACTTACATAAAAGCCATCCCATTCACGTGTTGAAATCCATGCAACCACCCTTCCAGCCGGTTCCATGACTGAGGATGCTTGTAAGGATGATGCCTTGTATGTCTGGAGTAGCCCACTGTCCCTGGCCTTGAGGACAAGGCAAATTGAAATGACTTTTACATACAACTTATTTTTCTTAGCTACTGAATTTAATTTTAACTTTCCTGAAAAGCCGTACTATATCAGATACTTTCAAACTATTCTCCAAAGCCCTAGATTTTCTCAGTTGCCATGTAGCTGAGAAGGGACAGAAAGGGACCTAGCAGGTGGGACCCCCATTAGCCTTGCTTCAACCAGCTAGTAAGTGGTAGAATCCAGAGGAGAATACAGCCTAGTCTGACCCTGGGGCTCATACCACCTTTCTACCATACCACCTCCCCAGGGATTTAAAATTCCCAAAACCAAACATCTGATCAATTAACTGAGTCCTCTCATTTTCCAGCAGTTTCAGTACTGAGCAGGCACAGCTTGTTCCTCAAAGCTACTCACATGGTCTCCCCGTGGTGGGAACAAATGGGAAACGGAGGTAGAAGGAAATAAATGAGAAACCTCTCTCCCGTCATGTGCACAGCAGGGACCCCAAGGCCCAAGGCAAGCCAAGAGCCCACTGTAGCAGAATAGGAACTGAGGTAGGAGTCAAACTTTCCGAGCTTCCAGGTCCTGATCTCTAAATAGGAAGAGCACCTGCTCTGCCTGTCTCCCAGGATGTTATTTGGGTCTGTGGAATAGTGGATAAATAGGCTCTTTGACAACTTTACAGGTACATTCTGGGAAGACTTCTCATTAACTTGCCTATATTGCTTATGGACTGTGTCATTCCTGCAGAATTTTAACAAAGCCAAAGGGATGGAAAGCTCAATGAGGCCCTGGGGTGGTCTTGAATCTGCATTTGAATAGCAAGCAAATTGATTTTGTTTAGGTTACAGGTTTATTTGAGGTGACTTGAGAGGTCAGATGAACCTAAAGGAGAACTAAAATCTTAAATGTCCCTTGGCACTCCTTCTTTATGTGAGCATAAGCAAATCAGTTGGATTCTGTGTGCCTCGGTTTTCCTCTCAAAGAAATGAGTTGATATTTAAAATCACAATAAGCTCTGAAAAAGAGCTGTTAAGTACTTTTTTGTTGCACAGAAACATAAATATGACACTGCTAACCACCCCACTCCCCGACCCCCACACACACACACACACCTCGAACAGCCCAAAGTTTCACAATATAACTCTTTCCTGTAATGGTGGACTAACTTCACATTTCTTACCTCATTTTTTTCTCTAAACTTATTAGGTAGTATTTGTTTCCCAATTTTAGAAATGCTCAAAATGGGACAACATTGAAGAGAAGATTGGGTTATACTCTAGATTTGGCATCTATTTGCTCTTTGGACATGTGCTCATTAGTTTCCACAACTGACATAAACCAGAAGCTAAATAACTCATGTCCAGGTGCCCAGGTGTCGCTCACCTGTCCCCTGCTACTTCTCTTGGTCTCTTCCCTGGGTGGACTACAAAGACTCACCACACTCAGAATCTGGGAACTGGAGGCAACTGCAGGTTACTGGATCCCATTATGGACCAGGGATCCCAAATACAAGGATCACAGCTGCTCTGAACCAAAGGGAGAGGCCAGAGATCCACCATCAGCCCAGCTGGAAGGGAAAGAAACAGGGTCGTCACTGGGTATAAAATGACTCACACCCAACGTCTGTGTCTCTAACACCCTAGGAGTGACCCATGGGAGCAGGTTTCCATGGAGGTTTGAAGCACCTAGACAAGAGAGAAAAGAAGAAAATAAATCATGGAAAATTCTGCCCCAGAGGGTGTGCAAGGCTATGAGGGAGTCCCAAGTTTGTAGCTTAGGAGTACCAATACTTCAAAGCAGAAGAACCTAGGAAGGTTCCATGCCAGCTAGATCCTTTGCTGAGGTCTCTGGCTCTAAACCACTCTAGGGTAGGATGAAATGAAATCTCAAAGTTCCAGACTTATTTAAGACACAATGAGGCCTTCCTCTCCGAGAGTGGGTCAGAAATCTCCTACCCACCTACTGCCCTTTACCCCCAGATCCAGCAAATAATCAACAATGGTAACAACAGATATCACTGAATAGCCAATCTGGGCTGGGCTCTGTGTAATACAGACATGAAATGCACGGCCCTAACCCTTAAGGAGCTTACAGTCCTATAAGACTGTTACTCAGTCACTCTTCTCCTGAGTGGAACCATGCTCCATTGCCTCCCTTCCAGAGAACTTCCTCCAGAACATCTGATTGTCTACGGGCTGGGGAATTTTCCTCAAAAGGGATATATGGGATCATTTCGCTATAAAACTAAAGGAACATCAGGGATGATGAGTTTCCACTGTTTGATCATAGATGGCAGTCCAGCCAAAGCTAAAAAGACCCAAGGTTCCAGTAGATGATTTGTCTTTTATCGTGCCCTAAACACATAGGATAATTTCCTTTGATTTCACATGATTTGGGTCCAGCCTTAATGTTTCAAGTGCAGATGTCTGATCTTGACAAATAAATGATGACAGGGTCATGTCTTATACTTAACTATATCCCCACAGAACCTAGCACAGAATGGCTCAGTGTAAAACATCACAGACTTGGATTTGAATGCCATGTATGTGTCTTCAAGGATGTGTTATCTTGGGCAAGTCAAGCTCTCTAAGTTTTCTTGTCTCTAAAATTATAAAATCAATACTATTTTGATAAGGATGTGGTTAGAGATAAATAAGGTAGCAAATGTGATGTTAGCCTACCTACCAGTGGACAGAAGACAGTTATCCGGTGTCACTTTGGACTGCTCTAGGCAGAAAGGATGTTAAACATTGTCACATTTACGTTCCTGCTCAATGGAGGGGGGGGAACCCTTTCAGCTCAGACCCAATCTGACAGTGACACTCAATCCCCAAATGTACAAAGTAAAAAACACTCTTCTGCACTAACAAAGGAAGCTGATCAAAAGCCACTCAGGGGAAGCGGATGTGGCTCAAGTGATTATGTTCCTGTCTACCATATAGGAGGTCCAGGGTTCGATTTCTGGGGCCTCCTGGTGGAAAGCAAGCTGGCCCGTGTGGAGTGCTGGACCGCGCGGAGTGCTGGCCTGCAGAGAGCAGACAGCAAGCCCAAAACAATGGGGGGAAGGGGAGAAATAAATAAATAAACCTTTAGGGAAAAAAGCACCACTCAGAAGAACCCCATTCCATAAGGCCAAAGGTGCTCAGGAAGAACCAACCTGGAGGGCCAAGGAAAGAGAGGCAAACTCCTAAACTTCTGCTCTCAAACCCAGGCCACACTGGTCTCTGACTTTCTCCCCCTCCTCTCGTGGAGCTTTATTTCTGGAATACTTTGTTTCTCTTCTGCCTTTACAATGCAAATCAGTCTAGCCTTGCCGGCTTCTTAAGTTTTGCCACTCTATCTGTTGTCCCAGTTTTACACCACAAAAGTCCAGAAGTGGAACAATTAAAGGCAGAATTCTCCTTTGTGAGTGAGGGTGATAGAGAGGCACTGAGTGATCATATTCATTTTCCTCATGCCCAAGGAATCGAATATTCCAGCCCAGAAACCGGGACACGTGGAGGAGGATCAGCAGAACCAATCCTTTGGCAAAGGAAGGGAAACACAGAGCAGAGCATAAAATCTGAGGGCCTTCACCATTCCTCTGAAGGGATTGGAAATCAATACTTGAAATGCCGCTCCATAGTACTTACCATTTTTCTGCAATATTATGATGACGTATACTAAATTCCATGCATTCTCACTCTACAGTTAAGACTCAATCTCAAGTGATATTTTTCAGCCTTAATAAAGTCCAGAAACAAAGTCCATCCCAGTATTCATTTTCATCTATTTTTATTATAAAATAATTCGAAATTATACCCAAGAAGGAACATAATATAATGAAAACTTTTACCCACTATCTAGCCTTATCAATGATTAATCTTTGTGATACTGTGATTTCTGAAACTTTTCTGTAAAAAACAAAATTGATGATAGATATAGAGACAGACAGACAGAGAGATGGATAGAAAGACAGGTGGTGGATATACAGATGAGAGAGAAAACGCAGGTAGGGCTGTGGCCCTCAGTGTATCCATTTTCAATCCCATCACCATCACTCCTGTCTCAGAATTAACTAATATCATGAATTCAGTAATTAGCCTGCTCATGCATGGATTTGTTATCCACTAATATCATATAGTTTGATTTTGCATATCTTTAAAAAAATTTTATAGATGGCATCAAACTCTACATGTCACTTTGCAATCTGCCCTTTATTGGAACATTATTTTTAACATTTTTTCATGTTGATACTTCCAGCTCTAGTTCAGTCATTTTAATTTCTATACATGTATATATTCTGTTGCACAAAAACACCACAGTCTACTTATTAATTCTCTTGTTGGTGGACATTTAAGTTGTTTTGAAATTTTGCTATTGTTAGCAATGAACATTCTTGTACCCATCTCATTTTGCACATCTACGAAACTCTGTCTAGGGCAGTGGTTCTCAAAGTGCAGTCCCCAGAAGCAGCAGAGAAGGGAACATGTTAGAAATGCAAATACTAAGCCCCTTCCCCAAACCTACTGAGGAACTTGGGCCCAGAAACCTGTGCCTTTACAAGCCCTCCAGGGATCCCAAGTCAAGCCTGAGAACTGCTTCTCTAGGGTATACACCTAAATATAGCATCTCCCACCTCACTAAATAATGCTGAATTGCTCTCCAACGTGGTTGGCAAATATTCCTACCAGCAGTGTTTAAGAGTTACCAAATTTTTCATACTACAGTAACACTTGGTATTGCCAGACTTTTATAGTTTTGACCATCTGAGGGTTGTCAGATGCCTATTGGTCCTATGGATTTCCTCTCCTATGAATTTCATTCTTGCATTTTTCTATTGGGTAGTTTATCTTTTTTAATGATTTGTCTAAATTTTTTGTATTTTCTAAACACTCATCCTTTCTCTGTTATATAAATAGTATTTCCCCAGTCTTTTAATTTTGTGTTGTCCTTTTTTTGTGCAGCATTTTTCAGTTTTCTATAGTGAAATATGTCTTTCTCTATACAGTTTGTGCTCTAATAATTTGCCTAAAATGTCCTTTCATATTGCAAGGTCATAAGAAGTTTCTCTTACATTTTATTCTAAATGTGTTTAGGCTTCATTTTTCATACTTAGGTCTTTAATGCAACTGGACTTGATCTTTGAATATGCTGTGAAATAGAAACCTAATTTTAGTTTTTCTATATTGAAAACACATTTCTTCATTAATTAGTAATTCCACCCCTTTCATATATCTGATGGAGGGAGGCTTATTAGAAATATTTAATATCATGGACAGCAACCAATCAGAACAAATGTAAATAACCAAAACAGTCCAAAGATTGCATACCAGCTGAATATATCAAATTTCAATTTATAGGTAGGTCTTTGCCAAAACTCTCTTAGTTCTTTTGGTCTTTTTGTCCAGCTTTGCAAAAACAATATTTTCTATTCTATTCCATTTTTTAAACAGCTTTATTCAGATAATTTACTTACCATACAATTCACCCAGTTAAAGTGTACAATTCAATAATTTTTAATATATACACAGATACATGCAACCATTAGAACATTTTCATCGCCACAAAGAGAAGTCCTATCCCCTTTAGCTATCACCTTCCAAAACCCCAACAACACCCCCCATCAGCCCTAAGCAGCCACTAATCTATTTTCTGTCTCTATAGATTTGCCTAGTCTGGACAGTTCATATAAATGGAATAATATAATGTGTGTTATTTTGTGACTGGCTTCTTTCACTTAGCATAATGTTTTCAAGTTTCATCATGTTGTAGCATGTACCAGTACTTCATTTCTTTTTTTGGTCAAATAATATTCCATTGCATGGTTTATGCCACATTTTGTTTAATTTGGAAAGAACTAACACTTTTACAATTCTTATTCTTTTAATCTATGAATATAGTATTTGGCTCTCCATTTGTTCATGATTTATTATTTTACATCATTTAATAGTACTCTTTGTTTCTCCCATCAAGATCCTTCATATTTTTTACATTAATCCTAGAAAAATGATAGATATTGTTGCTAGTGAGAAGGGAATTTTTATCTATTAAGTTTCTAAAATGATTATTTTTAATATATAGCTCTGCTATTGATTGATATATGTTGTTTTTTATCCAGCCATTGCTGAATTCTTAGTGGCTTAAAATAAGTAGCTAGAGAGTATCCTGGAGTTCCTTATTAACTATCATATTGTCTTTAAATAAGGCTCTTATACCTCGTTCTTTAAAAGTCTAACATTTCATATTTATTTTTCTTGCCTTCATGCATTGGCTAGCATCTCCAACACAAAGTTAAACCAAAAAGGTGGTAGAGAGCAATCTGAACTTGGAAATGCTTCTAAAGTCTTACCATTTAGTATGATACTTTCATTTATTGTTATCTTTTCTTAATATATCCTGATCCAATTTAGTGTCAAAATTATTCTAATGTCATAACATGAATTGAATAATTTTTATTCTTGTTTCTATTCTTTGAAATGGTTTGTATGAAATAAGGACCCAGCTTATTTGACCCGCTTTTTGAAGTTTTAGGAAAAATTCATGCAGAAAACAGTCTGGGTCTGGTACCATTAGAGGCAAGGGAGTTTTAATTAAAGACACAATTTCTTTATGGCTTATAGATTTATTTATCTTTTCTGTTTATTTTTAAAATCATTTTGAAAATTAATATTTTTCCAAAATAGTATCTATTTTTCTACTTATTTGAATTAATTGGCATAAACTTGTTCATTGAATTTATTTGTGGGTTGTTTTAATCTCTATAATTTCTTTGGCCATATTCTCTTTTGTTCTTAATATTACTTATTTATATTTTTTTATCTTTATTTCCTGATAAGTCTTGCTAGAGATTTGCCTGTTTCATTAGGTTTTTCTTTTTGTTGTTGTTGTTACTTTTTACAAAGAGCAAGCTTTTGGTTTTCCTTGCTTCCTAATTTTTTTTTCATTAATTTCTGCTCATATATTTATTGTTTCCTTCCTTCTACCTTCATAGTTTACTTTATTGCTTTTTATTAGCTTTTGTTTAGTTGACTACAACTCATTTATTTTATTTTTCTTATTTAAAGTAAATGCAATTAAGCTATATATTTATTTCTAGATACCTTTTTAGTTAGATCAGACAAAATTTTATTTATAGTACTTTCTTGCTTAGTTATAAATATTTTACTATTTTGATTCATTTCCTCCTTAACTCATGTATTAGTCAGAGTTGCATTTTCACATTTCCCAAAAAGTGGGAAGAAGGAGAGAATAGGAGTATTTAACTAGTTTTAACATTTAAATTATTTCTAATTTAATTGCATAACAAGATATCAATTTTTGGTAAGTTGCTGAGATTTCCTTTTTGACTTCATGATCAAATTTTACAAAGGTTTTATTTAAACTTCAAAAGAATATATATGCACCACATTTTTTTTTTCATTTTAAAAAAAAATTTTATTGAGGTATATCATTCATACATGAACATACATAGACAATAAGTGTGTAGTAAAAGTTGTGAACTTACAATACAAACATGGATAATATCATACAGGCCTCCCATACACCACCCCACCACCAACACCTTGCATTGTTGTGAAACATTTGTTACAAATTATGAAAGAGCTGAAAGAGGATCGTCAAAGTATAATTACTAACTATAATCCATATTATGCACCACTTCTTGTGTGCAAATTTTATATACACATATACATACATATTAGATCATGCTTGCTAATTTTATTATTCAAAGCTGCTATAACTTTTCTTTTTGTTTGCTTAATTTATGGAGTTGTGTTGATCTTCTACTATGGTTGTGATTTGAATTTTTCCTTATAATTCTTCTAGGGCTTGCTTTATTTATTATGATGTTATAACATATACTTGTATGAAAAGCATGCAATTTCATGACTTTTATATTTTCTTAGTGTGTAGTTGCTTCATTATTTTGTGGTTCCTCTCTGTATCCCTAGCAATGTTTTTGCCCTAAGAGATATTTTGTCATATTAATTTTGCTACGTGAACTTTTTTGCTAGCATTTACGTTATACATCTTCTTCCATTCATTTATTTTTAGCTATGTATGTGTGTGTTCATTTTGTGTCTTGTAAGAAGTGTAGAGCTGCATTTTGGGTTTTATCCATCTAATTGCTTCTAACTTTTAATAGATTAATTTAATGCACTTACATTTCTTGTGATTATAAGAGTTTGGACTTAATATTTTATCTTACTTTGTGTTTCTGTTTATTATCCTTTGTCTCTTTTTCTTCTTTTCAACTTTTGGTTTGAGCAAACATACCATATTCTTTTTATCCTCTTTTGATGTGGAATCCTTAAATTTTATTTCTGTCATCTTACTGTCTACCCTGAAATTTTTAACCTACATACTTAACTATACATTTTTCTGACAAAGTCTACAAGTCATTCAATATTTTTGTCTTCCTTCCAGCTGTAGTAAGAGACTTAGTGTGTTTTAATTACCCATAGAACAGTTTTCCTACGTTGTTATTAAGGAACCAAGAGAGTCTACAACTGCAAGCAAGAGAGCCCCATCCACCTGCCCTAATGGATTGCAGCCCCCTCTCAATTAGAGGTGGAATGAACATACCATCTCAGAATCCTCAGGATTGGGGAATGAGCTATGGACTAAAGTAGACATACTGGTGTTCTACTATAGACTTATTGTGATTCTACCAATGGAAGAAATTATATCATTGATGTGGAGGCAGTGGCCACTGGAGGTTCTGAGGGCAAGGAGAGGGAAAAACAGGTGTAATGCGGGGGCATTTTTGGGACTTGGGAATTGTCCTGAAGGACATTGCAATGATAGATACAGGCCATTATATATCTTGCCAGAATTGGGTGGGAGAGAGTATAAACTACAATGTAAACTGTAATCCATGCTTAGCGGCAATGCTCCAAAATGTGTTCATCAATTGCAATGAATGTACCACACTAATGAAGGATGTTGTTAATGTGGGAAAATGTGGGAGATGTGGGGAGTGGGGCATATGGGAATCCCCTACATTTTTTATGTAACATTTATGTAATCTAAGTATCTTTTTAAAATAAATAAATAAAAATAAATAAATAAAATAAAATGTTGGATAAAAAAAAAGGAATGCAATAAATGATCCTGCGGCATTAGATTATGTATGGCAGGGGAAGAATAGCGGGATTGAGAGGTGACTGCTAAGGGGTAGGGGGTTTTCTTTTTGGAGTAATGAAAATGTTCTAATATTGATTTCAGTGGTGAATGCACAACTCTGTGATTATACCAAAAGCCATGGAATGTGCACTTTAGATGGATTGTATGGTTTGTGAATATGTTTCAATAAAATTGCTTTAAAAATGAAAAAAAAATTTTTTAATTTTTAAAGGTTAATCATGAAGTAAATTCTCCACTACACTTTATCAATTTCTGTGCCACCAACTTTCTTAGCACCAAGGAAGAAAGAGACTGAGATTCTCAGCATTCAGTGTTCCTTATGCAAACTGTCACTCAATACCCCTGCTTTTAGTAAAGTAGCCCCACTGTTAACTGTGCCTGAGATACTCCTATCAAGACACACTTTCATCATTTCCAGGGATAAACTGTCAAAATGTTTCTGGAATGAGTGGGGGGACAGTTGTCTAGCACTGTTGGTGAGAGAAAGAGTATAAAGATCTAACTGCTTCTCAAACAGCTTTCACCCAGTGCTCTTTGTTTTAGCTCCTACTTTCACTCAGATCAGAGGTGTATTAGTCAGCCAAAGGGGTGCTGATGCAAAACACCAGAAATCGGTTGGTTTTTATAAAGGGTATTTATTTGGGGTAGAAGCTTACGGTTACCGGGCCATAAAGCATAAGTTTCTTCTCTCACCAAAGTCCATTGCCACGTGTTGGAGCAAGGCAGCTGCCGACGTTTGCCAGGGTTCAGGCTTCTTGGGTTCCTCTCTTCCCGGGGCTGCGTTTCTCTCCAGGCTTAGCTCTTCTGGTTCCTCCACAAGGTCAGCTGTAGACTATTAGGCTTTCTAGGCTTTGCTTCTCTCCACAAGGCCAGCTGTGAACTCTCAGGAGAATGGCTCATCTCTATCCAGGGCCTTCTCTTCTTCCTCACGAATAAGCTCTCTTACTTCCCGGGGCTCTAGCTCAAAGCTCCAGCATCAAAACTCCAACTCAAAAACTGCTCCCTCTGTCCTTTACCATGCCTTTTATATTTGATTCCCCCACCCACCAAGGGGTGGGGCTCAATGCCCTACTGATGTGGCCCAGTCAATGCCCTAATCATAACTTAATCATGCCCAGGTTAACAGACCAGTTTACAAGCATAATCCAATATCTATTTTTGGAATTCATAATTACATCAAACTGCCCAACGGCTACAAGAGGTTTCAGAAATTATTAGTTCCTGAAACTTGGAGATTCTGCTGTGTGAATTGGGTTTTTCTCAGTTTTCTGCCTGGATGGCTTAAAGTCTGGCTGTTTCAGGTCTGCTCATCAGCCACCACTCACCCATCTCCTAACCAGATTCCAAAATACTGTTGCCCTTGTCTCTTTACCTATTCTTTCCATCCTTGTTGATTTATTTCTTTTTCCTCTTTTTAATCTCTTTACTGTAGTTTTACTCTACTTTGGAGAGGTAGTCAACTTAAGTGTATGTGTCCAAACTGCCGTCTTAACCCAAAGTGCCAAACTTTTTATTCAATTACTATATATATATTTTTAGTGTTTTGACTTTACTTGTTTGTTTGTTTATTTGTTTGACTATTTTTTTTAATTCAATTTTTTTTTATTGTGGGTAAAAATCAAAATTTTCACAATACATACCAAAATTTGTAAAATGATATATAAATACATATGCATATATGTGCATTTGTTTACATAAATGTTATTTGTTATATATATATATATA
>JAQZBX010042737.1:0-21909 GCA_029593785.1 Cabassous unicinctus
TTTTTTTTTTTTAAAGATTTATTTATTTATTTATTTATCCCCTCCCCTTGCTGCTTGTGCTTGCTGTGTCCATTCACTGTGTGTTTTCTCCGTGTCTGCTTATCTCCCCCTTGCTGTGAGGTTCCACTGCATCAGCCCACCGGGCCACGCGGGCCAGCCTGCCCTCACAAGGAGGCCCCGGGAAGCGAACCCGGGGCCTCCCATATGGTAAACGGGAGCTCTATTGATTGAGCCACACCCGCTTCCCTACATTTTCTTTTAATAGGAAAGAAAAAGTTTTCCCAGAAACCTTGATGCAGACTTCGTTTTAGGTCTCACTAGCCACAACTGTGTCACAAGACTGGCTTTTGCTAAAAGGAGATTGGGAAAGGGTTTGTTTTTAGCAGATCATATTGCTGCCCCTAACAAAATCAAGGTTCTGTTAGCAAATAAAATAGACAGAAATAGGTATTGGGTAAGTGACTAATAGATTTGTTATATCAACTAAACTGTAAAATCCATGGACACTGGGTCCATGTTTTCTACTTTGGTCTTTATTGAGGATCCCGTGTTGCCATAGATAAGAACTAAAGACTTATTGGTTTATTGCTCCCAATAGCAGCAGTTATCAGGAGCCAGGGATTGTGTCCAAGGTTACAAATCCAGAGAAGTTTGTCACTTTGATCCCTGGTTCTTTCACTAACAACCAGAACTTCACCTTGAAATGAAACCACTGTGCTTCTGCCAAAGAGAGCTACATGGCTCGTTAAGGGCTCCTTTTAGCTGCCAAGACTCATCATCAAACTATCCTTGACAAATTTTAATTTTAGTAAAAGTAATTGGCCTAATATGAATCAGACTGACGGCCAGCTTTCAGAACAGCCTCTAATGGTCCGTAATATCTATGCTACCCAGGGGATTCAAGATGACATCGCCAAAGATAATTATTACAGGATGTAGGAGCTAATATTGAGGGGTAATTAAAGGTCTTGTTTCATGTATATTTCCTGCTTAAAGGAAAGAGATAGGGAGCGCCAGAGAGAAGTTATAGGCTTCTGGGAAAGGTAACTTCCTTTAGTAATTTAAGATGACGTCAGGATTTTAACTTAATTCAGCAAATTTCTACTCAGAGATACAATGTGCTCATCACAGGGGTAAGCCCAATGAGGAAGAGAAGTATAAATATCAAAACAGCTTGAGAGAAAGTTACAGATTAATTAGAAGAAAAAGACTAATATGAGAAGTTTCATTAAAAATACAGCTTTGGAGCAAGATAGGCCTAGATCTAAATTCCAGCATTGCCACTTACTGTCTTTAAGATCTTAAGTAACTTATTTAACCCCTTGCAGTTGGGTTCCTAATCTTGAAATTGGAAGCAATAATAGGGAACTTCAAAGAATTAAGGTCAGAGTTAACATGGCAAAAGCACAGAGCTTGGCAAGTATTATAGAAATTTGTTAAAGACACTTTTTGACAGAGCATGTTGCCAGGTGGACCAGGCCTCAAGCTGCTGAGGCTGCCCACACTGCCCCTTTCTCCTCACCTCTGGTGTCCACTGCATGCATTGCATACACGGGGATTTTGTTTTGAACTGGGGAGGCTGCGTGGAGGTTGTTCTTAGTGTTGGAACAGGCTGACAAGGACAAATTCACCAGATTTGTACAGGGGTGAGGACCAGAAGCCAGAGAAGTGGCAAAAGTCTTTATGAGCTGGGGCCCAAAGTCACTGTGTTGTATCCACAGGCCACAGAGGGTGGCATGAGCTGGAGCTGGATGGGCACAGACCCCATCCTGCATGTCTGGGGCCTAGGGGTTAGGAAGCAGTACACTTGGTACAGGCAGTGACAGGGGTATCTGGCAGTGGGCAGGCAGAGAATCGGACCAATGCTGCATTCTGAAGTGGCTAAGCCAGCTGTGTGGCTCATGAGACTCTCCTTCAGGGACTTTTAGGAAAACCTGAGGGATGATATTGGAAAGGGGAAGCCCCATGTTCCTGTGTCAGCAGGTGGAAGACTTGATCCATTGTGGTTTGAATTTAAATGTAACTGTGACCGCCATTCACATGCACAGGTTGATGCAGCCAGATGGCATTGGGATTCCACTTCAACTTGACCACAATATGATTAAGTTTCAGAGTGAGAGAGTTTGATACCTTCAAATGAGAAAACATATGTGTGAATTACATAAGACAGCATCTGGCACATAGTAGTTGCTCAGGTTCATTTGTCAAATTTCAGTAAAGGTAAAGAATATTATGACCTAGAAAAACCAGGCAAATATTTATTCATTTATCAGCTCATTCAAAAAGAATTTATTGACTTCCTGTTGTGTGTGTGTGTGCATACACATGTACGTTAATGTATAAGCACGCACACATGCACGCATGGAATCTTGGTCATGGAAGTGCACAGTTGAACAGCGTGCTCCCTGCAGATTCCAATGGAAGAGGCCTGCATGTGCCTCAGAAGGGACAACTCAAGGCAGAGGCTGATAACAGCTGAGGGACAAACCAAGCACAATAAGAGCACAGAAAAGGAGGATCTGGAATGGCAAAGGGCAATTGAGCTGAGTCTTGAATTGCTGCTCCACTTCTACAATTATAGATACGGAGAATCAACCACCCCAGTTAAAGGGAACAGCAAGCACATGCAGGGTAATTTCAAGGGGCTGAAAACACCTCATTTTTCTTGCAGCCTCGTGGTTGGAAGGAAGAGCCGGAGAGGCCATTAGGAGAGCAGCCGGCTGAGATTCAAATATACAAGCCCTTGAATGCCATCCAGGAAGGGCAAGAAAAGGAGGGGCTGTGGGGGCAGATTTGTAAAGTGGCAGGTGGTACTCTTTGGGGGGGCTCCTGGACTTTACAAGAACATATTTGCTTTTGGAAAGGACTTGGGCAAAAGCCGGTAACTTCCTCTGTCTGGAACCAGTGATTGCGCGTGTCCTGGCGCATGGGTTTGGAGATTGCTCTACTCTTTTGAGGAGCAAAGCTTCATGCCAGTTTGTTTGGTTTTTCCCCTCTGTCATCTCCTAATGACCTTCTGCCTGTTGTGAAAATATCACTGGGTGCAGAATGGGAGGGTCCAGCAGTTCTATAAAATGCCAGAATCTGTCCGCCCTGGCTTCTTGTGCTCCTGACTAATGTTTTATGAGGTGCACTAGGCACGGACAGCAGGTAAAAATGTGCAGGGAGTTTGAAGCACAGGTTTGCTGCTGTCTGAACGGTCAATAAATCACATGCCTGCCTCCTCCTCTCCACCAAGCAGATTTTCTTTCAAATGAAGTGCATGACCAGTGTCCAAAAGGGGGCCTCTCAATGCAGAACAACTTAATGGAAGACTGTGGCTAATCGATCAGCCAAGGACTGTCACCCCCAGCGACCATGTAGCCAGAATCGTCCACCTACCCATTCAGAGCAATAATGGTCACCCCATTAGCATTCCTCTCCCTTCATCTCCTTCACTTGGACCAAAGCTGGCATCATAAGACGAGTTATGAACCAATGATTTGGCTCATGAATTTTTTATTTCCTTCTTGCTCTTAACTGTCAGGTACTCCTCCCCTTCCTCCAGGGCCCCATTTTCCTCTGACAGCTCTCCCAGACCAAGACTCAGAGACCCTGGTGACAGAGGGCCCATCTTGAGAAATGAGATTGTCCATGGCTACCCTGTGGCTGAGTGATGGCCAGGGAGACAGCCTCTTGGCACAATACACAATGGGGTCAGGGAGGGATGGAGAATCTCAGAAGTGGTGTCATGACCCTCTTTCTGGACCTGCCCAGGGCTGGGTGCACAGCCTCATGAACAGCCACAGATGTTCCCTTTCACGGAGCACGCCCAGGGAGTCCGCTGCTGCTAATTAGGTTCCCACCGTAGCTGCTAAAGCCCATTTACCCACCGTTAGTGAGAAACTGTTCTGCTTCAATTACTTTTTCCCTGCCCCAATAAAGAACATTTGGCATCTCTAAGCTCAGGCACATACTCTCTTTCATGGAGAAGTTCTAATTTCCATCCACAGTGATTTTATTATGGCAAAATATTTTACTTCCGATTAACCTGAAATAGTCTTTAAATCTCTCTTTGTGTTGAGAGACCAGGGGGAAGTCAATGAATGGGCAGGTGGGCAATTTTGGGTAACAAATAAAATCTTGGGGTGAGGGTTTGAACAAATGTTCTTTAAAACCCCACTCAAGATTTGAATTCCTTCTTACTCAGTCCCTTCTATTAGTTGAAATGTAACCATTCCTTTGCTGACAAAATATTTGTAGGAGATAATGTCTGTGCCCCAGCTATACCCCATTGGTTCTTAACACTGTGGTGCAGACTTCCAACTGCCTGAGGGCTTACTCTGGAGACCAGAGTTCACTCTTCTTGCACTTAATCAGGCCTGAAGAGCAAGAAAATTAACGCACCCCAGGAGCAGCCCACAATGGAAGGATGACTTGGAGTTGGTGTAGAAATACCCCAGTCACCTCAGCCCTAAGGTGTGATAACTCTGAGGGGTGTGTTCTTCCCCAGAAGGACTGAGCTCCAGTTGCCCACAGTGATAATTAGTAATTAGCTCAATAACTAGCCTTTTATTGATTACTTCCTTTTTTATCACACGTTCCCAGTCATTTCCTAATGACCTAAATCATTTTGCCTACCTGTGTTGTCTGGGATCAGTTTCAAAATAAAAATTTCTTACTCTTGAATCCTTGTTTCAGGATTTTTTTCAGGGAGAAGCAGAGAGGAAAATTGCAATCAGAGGAACAGAATACCCAGTCTGGGTCTTGTTACAATAAGAAAGCACAGGATTGGGGATAACATTTCTGAATTACAGGCTAATGCTCTATACCAGGCAGGTATCAGACAAGTCGTGGTAGAAAATAAGTCTAATGTTGGCCTTAAAGTTCAGCAAATTATATGCAAAGTCTTCCTAAGACCCCTTATGAAATTTACATTATGATGTGCAGAGATCTTTGGCCTAAAGGCCGTTAGCTGTTTAACTCCAGTCACTGTGCTGAAAAGGATGGATTCCTGAGAATGATCTGATCATTAAATTGACCAGGGCAGATAGGTCGTGATTGGAAATAATATGTCTTGACAGCCCAGGCAGATTGACTGGTGAGGATGAGTCAGTTGTTTAAATTTAACCATTCTTCTTTCTGTAACCTATGCATTAAGGGTTCACTGTATGCTTTGCTCTATGTAGATCAAGGAGGGAAGGGAGAGATAAAGAACCTGTTGCCAAAAGGCTAATGAGTTTTGGGGGAGCAAAAGACTAAATTGGTAGTCAGAAGACCTGGAGTCTTGTATCTTCCCTTCTGGGTGACTTTGGAAACCATGGACTTGCCCTCCCTGGGCCATAGTTTTCTCATTTGAAAAATGAAAATAGAGGACTAGATAATCTCTAAGATCTCTTCCAACTCTAATATTCTCTGATTTTTGTGTTCAAAACCCCGCATTTCTCAACAACATTTTGTATAGTCTGTCTTTCAGAGGTGAGTAAAGTTAATAAAACAGGAAAAGAAATGTTCTCTTACTTACATTCCATGTCATAAAAATCAACTTTTTTAGAACTCTGGAAATTAACCAAAGGATTGCAACAATCTGAGAAGCATTTATTCAAGAAAAAAAAAGCTGTAACTTGGTAAGAACAGTGAGCATTGTGGCATCTTAATTTGTCCTGTACCCATCCCCCCTCCTGAGCTCCACAGTGCTTTGAAAACCAGAAGCCTTACCACAATGGCAGTGGTTTAATCCAGCAGCCTAGCAGCCATGGGAGGGGGCAGCCTGGGTTTGGAGAGGCCCCAGAGAACTGCCACTCTTTGGTCTGTCTGGCAGCTCCTGGAAAAGCCCATTCACAAGGCTTGTCATTATTTGATGTGACTCAGAACTTGCTCAATGGGAAAAGCCCTACCCCCTGAGTGCTGGTCAGAAAAAATAAACGACTGTTGTTTTTGTTTAACCCGACAGCTGTCTGAGGGAGTGATACCAGTTGGGGCAAATAAAAGGCTGATCAAAAAGCTTAAGAAGATCTAAGAAAAGAACCAAGTCCACAGGTATCTCTGGCACTATCTTGGCCTGTCAGATTTCCCTGCATTGGGCCATATTTTCCAGGTTTTTATTCTCACCTTGATCAGTCATTGGATTTGGGCCACCTTGGAAGAGAAGGTTGTGGGTTTGGAGAGGTCCCATGTTATAAAACTTATCAGTTAGGGGATGATTATTTTCTCTACAAAAATATCTTTGTCTTTGTCTTAGGTTAGGTGCTGCCAGAAGTGGACTCTGATTCAAGGACTTGTGCTGGTGTATTATTTGAGAGATGACTCCAGGAAACACAGATGAGGGAGTGGATAAAGTAAGACAGGGAAGGGAGAAAACCCCATGAAAGTGTGTTAATGAGTAGGTGTATTAGTCAGCCAAAGGGGTTCTAGTGCAAAATACCAGAAATTGGTTGGTCTTTATAAAGGGTATTTATTTGGGGTAAAAGTCCACAGTTACCAGGCCATAAAGCATAAGTTTCTTCCCTCACTGAAGTCCATTGCCACGTGTTGGAGCAAGACAGCTGCCGAAGTTTGCCAGGGTTCAAGCTTCTTGGGTTCCTCTCTTCCCCGGGCTCCATTTCTTTCCCGGCTCACCTCCTCTGTTTCCTCCACAAGATCAGCTGTAGACTCTCAGGCAAATGACTTATCTCTTTTCCAGGGGCCTTCTCTCATGACCTATCTCTTTTCCCGGGGCCTTCTCTCATGACCAAACTCTCTTACTTCCCGGGGCTCCAGCTCAAGACTCCAATATCAAAAACTGCTCCCTCTTTCTTTTGCCTTGCTTTTTATCTTCAATTCCCCATCCACCAAAGGGTGGTTCTCAATGTCCTACTGATGTGGCCCAATCAAAGCCCCAATTATAACTTAATCATGCCCAGATAAACAGATCAGTTTACTAGCATAATCCAATATATATTTTTGGAATTCATAATTACATCAAATTGCCCAATGGCTACAGTAGGTTACTGGGAAATCCATCCAGCTGGGGACCCTCTAAGAAATTGTATGGAATACATGTAGAATTGCCCTGCTGGAGGCCAGAGAGTTGAGGCATTTAATCACCAACTTCCATTCACTGTTGGTTGAGGGTTACCCTTGGTGCCCAAGTCCCTTCCAGTTCATGTCCCTGCTAGCTGGAGCAAGCCCTTGTGTTGTTGGAGAAAGTCCTCAGGCAGAGAGAAGTGCCAATGCTTGAGGCAGGAGGCTGTCATCATGCTGAGAACATATGTCACAGTTACAAGTGAACTCAAGTGGACAAAGAGGATATTAGGGAATTGACAGTATCTGCTATAGGCTTACAAAGGATTCTAGAAAGGCCTATGTCTCCAAATAATAATTTGTGTAACTTTCCACAAGCCAGATTAGTACAGTGGCATGGCTAATAAACTAATAATTTGGATTGGTGAGACTCTAATTTCAGATCTAATATTAGCCTGGTAATGTGATGTTGCCACTCAGAAGTAGATAGAGACTTAAGCTGTTTGCCCAGTGATACCCCTCTTTTTCCCCAGGAGTCGAGGAAATGTGTGGATACCACGTTGTGGTCAGCAGGACCCATCTCTGATGCTGGGCTGCTGTCTCGTGGCTTTGGTTCAGAAATATATTCAGCATCATGTCTTCAGTCCCTGCTAGACAAGTATCATTAAAAGGCAGCCTTTTAATGCATGGATTCCCCATCCCATTTTCTGTTACAATTGACTGAACACAATTAGGGAAGCTTTCTTGATGAGAACACCCTTAAAAGAAATTAAAGGAAAGTCTGGTCTGTGGTGAACATATCCTCTCAGGTGATTTAGTGTGAATGATTGACCCAACTGACCTAAAAATCCCAAAATCTTAAAAAAATTCATTTTTAATTTTCAAATTCAAATTGGCTGTAGTGGATTAATCAAGGGAGCTAGAGAGAAGATGATTTGTGTATCCACCGTTTGTGGTCTAGTTTCAATATCTTGCTCTTAGGTAAGTTGATTTTAAACACTTTTCTTAGATGCCTGGAAGTATACATGAGCACTCATACTTGTAAGTTTGCATTTCAGTACCACATTGCTTAAAGAAAAGGGCAGCAAACCTCCAGGAAAGGTCGTGCTGTGTGAGTACCTTTGTAGTATGGGTATTAGTCAGCCAAAGGGGTGTTGATAAAAAATACCAGAAATCTGTTGCTTTTATAAAGGGTATTTGTTTGGGGTAAAAGCTTACAGTTACCAGGCCATAAAGCATAAGTCTCTTCCCTCACCAAAGTCCATTGTCACGTGTTGGGGCAAGGTGGCTGCCGACGTCTGCCAGGAGTTCAGGCTTCTTGGGTTCCTCTCTTTCCGAGGCTTGCTTCTCTCCCGGCTTAGGTTTGCGTTTCTCCACAAGGCCAGTTGAAGACTATAAGGTGAACGGCTCATCTCTTCCTGGGGCCTTCTCTCCTTCCTCACGACCAAGCTCCTCCGTGTGCTTGCTTCCCCGGGCTCCAGCATTAAAACTCAGCTTCAGAACTCTAACTCTGTCTTTTACCATGTCTTTTATCTTTGAGACCCCACCCACCAAGGGGCAGGGCTCAACGCCCTACTGACATGGCCCAATCAAAGCCTTAATCATAACTTAATCACGCACCCAGAGAAACAGACCAGTTTACAAACATAATCCATAACTATTTTTGGAATTCATAACTATCAAACTGCCTCAGTATGACAGTGCTGCAGTGGGTAGAGATCCTAATGAAACTGGCATTCTGAACTAGGAATCCACTCAGCCCCATCTCCCATTTCCCACCTGGTATATTTCTGTACACCCCATGAATGAAAAACTTGAGCTGTCCTCATTCTAGGGCCCCTCTGTGATCTGTCATCCTACAAAAGGATCCAAGGTGGAGCTGACCAAGAGGCAGAGAGGGGATACAATAAGTGTTGCTGAATCTGAACGGGAATGTTTTCTGAATTTTCCCAAGGTTAGGATCATCCACTGAGGTGAATGTTGACCCTTTGTTTCTACATAATTTCAAGTTCTTAGTAACTAATTCTGAGTAGGGATTCATCTGAGGTTCTGGGGCTCTGTGAGGTCTTTCCTAATCATGCCGCCTTCTTTTCCAGGAGGAGCTAGGTGAGCATTTGTGTGCGGAGCTCAAGACTTAGCCACCCTGTCTCAGCACAGCAAGGACACCTGCTCCATATGTTTGCTTTCATTATTAATAACGTGTTCATATTTCAAATGAATATTATGCTAAATTAACCTAATTATGTATGGCAGCTAATTTTCTGAGTGATAGGCAAGTATTTAGAGGTCTTTTTTTTTTTAATTGTGGAGAACACTCAAATTACAGCTGTGAGGTAGGGGTGGGAGAGAGGAAGAGATATGGCAATCTGGTGGGTTTCTAAGGGTAATCCCCTGAAAGAAGGAGGCATTTTGTCCTTTATATTCAGGGAGCTCATTCGTACCTTCCAGGTCCTCTGCAATCTGCCCAAATGTCCCTTTCCAGATATCCTTCCATTTCTTTCCTTATGCCTTCTTTGCCCCATTTCCGAATGATTACCTACATCAGGTATTTGTCAAATAGGTTCACTTTAGTTACTCTGAACAATTGCTAGTGGCTACCAGGAGTGGTGTTGAGGATTCTGAGACTTCATCTCAGCTAAACAAGAAATAGCATGTAATGAGTTTATAATGCCCACTTTTATCTTCCCACTCTTTCACTTTTTCATCTCTCTGTGACCACAGTCCTATTCTTGGTATCATCTTCTCCCACATGGACAACCATGTGACCATCCTAATGTTGTCTCTGCTCCCACACTTGTCCTCCCTCCACTCTTGTCTCTATACATACACCAGAGCATTGGGGAGGGCGGGGATGCGATTCTTCATTGTATGGGGCTGTCCTAACATTGCAAGATGTTTAGCATCCCTGGGCCTCCCTAAATGCCAATAGTGCCCTCAAGTCATTGTGACAAAAAATGTCCCCACATGTTTCAAAATGTCTCCTGTGGGGTGGCTGTACTTCTTCTGTTGAAGAACATAATATTTTAGGGGCAAAAAATCCATCTCAGCCTTCACTGTGACCATTTAATGAGAAAATCTGAAAAACAAAACAAAACAAAACAAAGTAAAACGTAAAAGTTTCTATCACTTCACATTTTACTTAGAATAAATTCTGAACTCTTCTCCATGATCTTCAGGCCCTGCTCACCTCCTCTTGTTGACTGTGTTCCAGTCATTCTGATCTTGTATTCCAAGACACATCAAGGTCAGACCCTCCTTAGGACTCTTTTCCACATGCTGTTTTCTCTGCCTTGAGTGCCCACACCCATCCCCTCTCTCTCATCCTAATATCCATGTGGCAGGCTCCTTCCCTCCTCAGTGTATGTGTGGCCTCACAGTCAGTCTTCTCTGATTCTCATCACTTTATATAAGTAGGTCCTCACACCCTGTTGTTCTCTACTGTGCCTCCTATTTGTTACCTTTACTGCACTGTTTCAAGATGGAATCCTGTATTTATTTGTTCTCCTGTTTCCTCTTTGACTTTTGTCACTAGATCCATAAGAGCAGAGATGAAGTTCATTTGATACATGACTGCATCCTGGCTGAATCCTAAGGATGGCTGGTGACAGTTGAAACCCCCAATGATTTTGGAGGAATATGCTCTTGAGGGACACTAAGCTCAATTCCCAGATGGGCCTGAGGGAGTCCTCAAAGCATCCCTATTCCAGGCAGTGGCAGCAAATGAATTGTGCTCCCCCTGCCCCCGCCCACTAAATGTGGCTACGGGAAAAAGCTAAAAGTTTTCTGCATCCAAGATGAGTTTGGAAATGGCCAGGAGAGGGTTGCTGAGTCTGAAGAAGACATGTGAAGGTAAGAGTAATTGTGGACCTGATGCTTCCGCAGTACTGAGAGTCAATAAGAACATTGCCCTGTCTCTCACCTTCACCTTGGGATATCTGAGATCTTCTATCCAGGAGAAGAAACGGGGAAGAATAAAATGCTGACTTTTAATATTGAAATTCCTACATTTAACCAAAAGAGAATGAGTTTACCTGGTGGTAACTAGATCAAGGTTTTGCACCAGGCAAAATGTGAACTTAATTCAAAAATTGAGTTCAGTTATAAAAAGTTGCATTTTTGCACACTGAGTGTTGTGACTAAAAATGCATACCTTGCATAATGATCCAGGCATTCTCTCTCTGAAAGCATGTCTCCTTGCAGCTGGTCCTGAGCCACAAGCTGGATTGCTCAGGGAAGATTAGAGTTATAGATGAAATAACATGAGGCCTACCTGTCTTGGAATCCAGGCTGGCTGGCTCCCTAAAGTTACCTGTTGGGTGGATCTGTCCAGAAGAGGTGAGTGGAGGTCAGGGATCTGCAGATGGCATTTCTAGGAAACTCCTGGGCCACCAGAAGCTCGAGATCACTCATCTCTCAGCATTCCTCCTTTGTCTCCCTCGGCAGAGCCCCAGGAGCAGGGCTCACTGTGTTTGGATGGGTTCCCAGCAGTCTTTCTGGCAGAGGGTTTTGAGTCTTGAAGAGGCCTGATAAAGAGGCTGTTTCCTGCAGTTGGACTTGGGCTGAGGCTGTGGTGCACATGCTCCTGCTAGACTCAGGAACCTGAAGGGGCCTCCTAAATGCCTCAGCTACTGTGTGCCACATGGGGCCAGATGGGACCCTGCTCTGTGAAGGCCAAGCTATGGGCCTAGGCTTGGCTTCTCAGTCAGGCCATGATAATCTGCTAGGCAGTTATTCCTAGCACCAAATAGTACATGCTGTTGCCAAGGCTCCCTAAAACTTGAAGTTGAATGGTGGAATTAATAATAAAATTAATGGTAATACACCAGTAGCAAAATTTTTTGAACATCTATTATATGCCAGGTACTATGTTAAGCCCTTTCATATAGTAGTTCATTTAATTCTTGTAATAATCCAATGCAGGAATACCATTGTTGCCTTAATTTCATTGATGATAAATTTAAGACTTAGTGAGATTTAGAAATAATGCCCCAAGTCACATAGCTGCATAAGTTTCATGCCTAAGGCCAGCTGTCTGTTACAAGGGGATAATTCATTGTGTGCCAGTAGAAAGTCATGGATAACCCCAAATCATTGTTAAAGCAAAACCAGAGTTGATGCTCAATACCCGAGGTTGGACTCATCAATGTGTACATCACAGTGGTTAGGGAACTACAGAGGCCTGGATTATCCTCACTTTTGGGGCTCGGCTTGGGAATTAGGCAGGGCTTGGTAAGGCTGTACTGTCCACCAGGCTGTCTGGATGAGGCCCGGCTGTCCCAGAACCCACTCCAGGACAATTCAGACCTGACAAGTTTATCTCTGAATCTGTGATTATTTTGCGTGGTAGGCATTTGTCTTAGTTTACCAGGGTTGCTTAACAACAGAATTTATTGGCTCACAGCCTTGGATGCCAGAAGTCTAAAAATCAAAGTCTTGATAGGCCATGTTTTCTCCCAGACGTAAGTAGCATTTTCTCCACAGATGGAGAATGTGAGAACCAGAAACCTTAAATGAGATGCCTGGCTGGTGCTCATTTTGTCTCCATTCCTCCCCTGCTCCATCATTATCAATCTTTGAAAATCTCTTAAATTTTCTTCCATTCAATATGCCAATAAGGCAAATTTTAGGGTCTTGAAAGCAACTGAGTTTTGCCCTCCCAACACATATATATGCATCTTTTTCATGAGAATCTGATAATAATTATTTAAATATATTTCATAGAGATTTTCTGCCTTCTTTCAAAATTTCTCCCACATAGGAAGTTGGGTGGCTAATGTTTACTGGTGTGCCAATGGCATGGTTTGCAGCTATGGCTCAGAGATCTGCTGATCTTCAAAATCATCTGGGGCACTTCTGAAAAAATATCTATGCCTAGGCCATAGATATTCTGTTTCTAAAAAGCCCCTCCAAGGTTTTCCACTGATGAAGAGGGTGGAGCCCTGGCCTAGAAGCCTGGAATCTCAAGTTTCTAGCAGGGATCTGTCACTGACTTGCTTCACGTCTTTGGCCAAGTACCTTTCTCTGTCTTTGTCACTGTGTCTCCAGCTATCAAATGAGGGGAATTGCAATAAAGCAGGGGTCCCAAACTGGTTTCCTGAAGGGTTTTCCTGGAATATATGTTTTGTTTGACCTCTATGCAGGGGTGAAATTAGAAATACTTCATAAGAAGTATGGTACCGTCATGGACCAAGCCACTGGGTGCTTCTGTGGTGCTGTTGAAACAGGTTCCTTGAGGTGTTCTGCTGTTTAGCTGTTAACCTGTTGGTCACTATATAATGGAGCAGTCTGAGAGGTTCTGGTTTTTTGTTTTTTTTAATAAACAAATGTTTATTACTACTTAACGGGGCCAAAGGAGCCACACAAAGCATTGAAAACATCACTGGCTCACAAAAACAGGGATCTTGTTACCTTCTTGGTTGCATTTGTTTATTTTACAAGTCTTCATTCATACATGAAAACAAGATACTAATTCAATTCAAGTTCATAACAATTATAAAAGTAAACATTTGTTGGGGCAATGCACAATAAATTGCACTTTTCTTAACAAGCATTACATTTACATTTATAGAGTGTACATAATACATGGAGTTATGGAAACATCTAATTGGTCAGGTCAGTGTTTATAGAGGAAGAGGCAATCACTAATGTTTCTTTTGTAGTTAGAGCTGTTGGGGTTAATCACCTCCCTTATTCTAGAATCTGCTTTTATTAGAGAAACTCTTGGCAAAATCATAAGAATAATTTATAAAAATACTACAGAATTTCTATCTCCTCAGCAAGGGAAAAGTAGAAGTTGGAAAGAGGAAGTGGGACTGACAGAAACTTTTCCCTCGTTCAAACTAAGAAAGGATTCATGCATTATGCAAAACACCAAAAATAGAGAAATTGATGCACAAGGCTATTGGGACATCTTGGATTCTGGGACCATTTCCAGCTTTATTCTTATGCTTTCATGACACCAGAGTCTTTTGATGCATTGATATCCTTACAATTCAGTTTTCTATGTTTTATTTCATATATAATATATAGTTATTAAAAGTTACATATTCATGGAAACAAGTTTAGATGTTAAATAATTGCCAATGAAAAAGGAAAGTAACTCTAACTTTTCATTTTCTACCCAATGATTCTTTTTTCTTAGACTAAACTTTTCCAGAATACTGCCAATAATAAAGCAGGGATCAGAATGTGGAGAATGGCTTAGGCTGATGAAAATGGTTTTATACAGATTCATTTGGAGATACACTTGACTCTTAGATGGAAACTGAGAAAGGAAGGTCCTACAGCTGACTGTGATCCCTAAAATACTTTGAAAGCATCCACTTTTCTTATTAAACTTGAAATCATCCTCTCCTACTGGTGCAGCCCACATTGAAATCCTGTGGTGGGAGTCATTAGGAGGGCTTGAAATCATGCCTTTTTAAAATCAACTTAAATGTAAGGATTTCACTATTTTAACAACTCCTATAGCTGGGCTGGTACTCTCCACTCACCAACTGACTACCAGTCTTGCCTTTATAGTGGTTTTATTATTTTGTAAAAATTGAATTAATTGTAAATAGTTAGGAACAGGGAAAATTTCACTTATAAACCTGAATATCCAACTTCTTTGAGGATACAATAGCGGAAGACCTGGCCACACTGGATCTGAACTTCTGTCTAGCAACAATCACTTGTGACTGAGAAGTTCTTGCTCCCGTAGGCCCAGCAGGTCCTCTCCAGGTCCTAACCGGGCCCAGTTAGCCACCTCACTCATTCATGCTCCCTGCTGGCTGCTCTAGACACTGGATTTTTTAACTCCTGGGTTAATAAGGTCCTTTCCAGCCCTGAAGCTCAAGGTCTTTTCTATTATTTTGCTCTGCAAGCCCATTCTTGAATGAGGTGAAATAGGCAGGCAGGTAGGAGCTGTACTGAAAAACTGGACTCTGTAAGGACTCAGTGATTTTAGGTCAGATTTGAAGCCTATTAAAGTCGATGACATCTCTTTAAGCAATAAATTACCCCCTGTCAGGATCTGGGTGAGGCAGGCCTTTGGCATAGACTAATCCAAAGAATGTTTCATTAAAATCTCTGCATAACTAGCAGGAGGAGGTGACATGCTGACTTGACTCATACTTTTTCCAGAAGTGACATGCCTGTCCTTTATGCCACAAGCTATATCTACAGCTTCTCCTGCTTTCACTCTCAATTATAGGGCTGGCTTGTCGATTTGGCTTTAATTCTGAATTATCTCCTTGAGACTCTGTGCTGGCTGAGGTCAATGCTTCTTGAAGTCTTGTTAAGTGCCTGTCACAGAACTGACAGCCTTGGAGATGACCATACTAAAGAGCGAGTCATTGCTCTTTGGAATCCTGACTTAGACAGAAGAACAGACAGATGTTACCTCTCACCTGGCAGCCTTTTCTCCAAGAACTTGGATTTCCAAATCTTTTCTCATTTTCTGTCAGTGAAATACAGGGTTCCCAGAACTTGATTTTTCCCAAGAACCACCAATATGTTGCAGACTCAGCTCTGTAAAGGGAGGGCTGTGTGTTTTACACTGAATAATAATAATAATTATTATTATTTTTAAAATGTTTTTCTCCTTTCTTCTTCTATTTTTTACTGAGTACTTACTACCAGGCACTGTGATAAGCTTCAGAAAATGACAAAAAAGCCATGTATAGTCCTTATAGAACTTAAAGTCTATTTAAGAGAGTGTCTGGTCTGGGGGTGCCTCTGAAGCAGATCCTAAGAGAAGACTTCCAGTGCAAGTTGCTTATTTTGGAGGTGCAGGAAACAGGTGGGGAAGTGGAGAGGTAATACAGGGAAGGGAAGGTGGTCAATAGTTAGTGTGTTCTTAAGCCTGATACCACAGTGAACCCCTGAAGTGTCAACCCAAGAGGAACTGTGAGAAAAGATGTGAAACCCACACCTCAGAATTGCCCATCCCACTGTGCAAATGAGTTGGGGTATTTACACACCAACTCCAGATGACCACTGGTTGAGGGCTGCTGCCAGAGGCTAAGTCCTTGGCATTTCTGGCCTGCAAGACAACAGTCTTTTATGGTTCCAGGAAATGCTCTCAGGACCAGAGATACAGAAATTGGCCAAGCCCCCTAAAATGATAGGGTCTGAGGGATATGACTTGACAAATATCTACTCTAGAGACAGACATTAATCAAATATTAACCCAGAAAAACCCATAAAATGACAACTGTGATTTTTCTAATGAGAGATGCATTTAATAAGGGATTTGTCCTACTCAGGTTTATTTGTTTATTTGAATAGAACTTTCACATACACAGCTTATTGAATCTTTTAAATCTCCATGAGATTGAGTGACTTGCAGTCAGAGGCAGAGCCAAGACTAGAACCCAGGGTCCTATGTTGAAATCCAGTGCTTAGTCCACCACTCTAATTTTCACATATAAACTTATCTTCTCTTGACATTATGCAGAGAGAGAACTTCAGGCAACTGTGACCAGAAAGCATTAAATAACAATGCAAGTGCACCCTGAGGGAAAACTTACTTCAACTCTGCACAAGCTTAGCTTGCCATATTTGGATTCCTGTTATTGTATTTTTTTATGATAGCTCTAAACTTTCCAAGAGCTAGAGAGGAGCCCGAGTACCTCCAAGGTAAAGGAAATCACCCTTTTTCTCTTTCATTAACTCTTAGAGCAGACCTACAGCCTCTAAATGTCTAGGAAGCTAATAAAAGTATTTGGCCCCATTTCCAAGGAAAACTACTATTTATTCCATGAACTGGACACAATTTTTCATGACCAATTATGCACTGGGCTCCAAAGTTGCTATTATATAACCATCTGCAACAAAAATATTTAATACACAATATCAGATTATACTGCCAGAAAATTAGGACCAAATGGAATATCATGTTTCATAGTGAAAACAAATTCCTCTTTGGACATATGCATCTCAGGAGAACAAAAATCTGGGTTTGGATGTTCCTCCAAACTGAATGGTTTAGTGGACATAACAGAGATACCTCTGGACTTTTTCCTGGCTAAACAATGATCAGCTACAAGTTAATTATAAGTTTGAACCCCGAGGAAGGGCAGCATGAAGATAACCAGGGCTGTTTGTCTATGAATAGATACCTGTTCAGTTGCGCTAATGCTGTATTGCTTGTTATAAAAATCAGAGCCAAATTTGCAACTGTTTACTGAGTGCACAAGGCTAACTTATTTTTACCCAAGTTGTTACTAAGGCCCTTGAAATTAGAATGAGATACTCTTAATTTACAACGGCTTTGTTTGAAAATAGCAGGAAATTATGTCTAATCTTTGAAAAAGTTGAGCCATTCATTTAGATGCATTATTATTATTTTTTTAACAGTGCATGGAAAGAGCCTGAGAAAATCTGTTTGATATTAGTTACCGCAGTTATAGTGTATATGGACCTTAGGTCTCATTTCCTCATCTGTGAAATATGAGGGAAGATTAGATGATCTCCAAACTCACTTCCTCTAAAATTCTGACAGCTTTCTCTCTCTCTTTATTTTCTCTCCATTTTCCTCCCTTCTCTTTTCCTCCTTTCCCCCACACCCACTGAGAATCTATGACGAGCCTGGCATTAAGTACTAGGAATACAGTGACAAATCCCTTCTTTGTATGACTTCTCAATCCAATAGGGAAGAGACAGACAAATGCAAAGCCAACACGCTTTGATATACTGTGAAAGAAAGAAGCTGTTGAGAGGTCAAGATAGTGCAAGCACAAGGCAAGGTTAGTATTTTAGGAAGCTCCCTTTGACTTGATGTGGAGAATGGACTGCAGAAAAGATGAGGCTAGGAAGCCTGATGCAGTGATCCAGGTGTGAGGTCATGGCAACTGGCAGTGGGGGTGGAGAAAAAAGAGAGACCAAAATGAAGTTTAAGAAGAATCAGATCTGCTTGTGTGTGTGTATGTGTGTTTGGCTTGAAAGTATATGGGGTGGGGGTGGGGAGGGAGGGGAATGGTGCTACTTTTCACTGAGATCTAGGACCCAGGAGGAAAAGCAGATGAGAAAGAAAGATGATGAGTTAAGTCCTTGGCTTACATGAGTTCTGAATCTTCTACTCAATTTCAAGAAAGTCACTTCCAGGAACTTCATTTTTCTTATCTGTAAAGCAGAAATAGCAATGTTACATACCCCCATAAGAGTCATGTAAGGATTAAATCTCACTGTATTTGAGAGTGAAGTACAAACTGGCCTTGTTATCCAGGTTTGAAGGTCTACTTTTACCCTAGTGTGATCTACAGTCTGCAGTAAAGGGTAACATATCAGGAGAATGGAATTTTAGTGCAGTCATTGCCACTTGTTAGCATTTGAACAGCACATGGGTAAGGCATTGTCCATTTCTGGGCTTAATTTGCTCACCAACATCACCCCCACCTCCATGAGTGTGGCCTGAATATATATCAAGTTTGAATCACACAATATTTTAAAAAGTGAATCATTTGCCAAAATTTAAGAGCAGAAACATTTCACACAAAATCTTGCATCTTTTGAACTTCTATTCCTGCTGATGCTGAGCAGAGGCTGTCATTTAGGCGGATCTATGCCTACAGGGCAGCCCCATGCCCACCACCCACTCCTGCTCCTGATTCTCAAGACGAAGTGTCTGTTGCCATTTTTCAATGTACTTGTAGTCCTGCATTTTCCCTTTCTGGTTCTGCATGATTTTGGAGAAGACAACTCCATGGTTAGCAACATTTATCAGAACAACCTGTTGAAAGATGAAAAATTCAAATACCTGTCAGTTTTCCTAACATCAAACTACACATTTGAATGCTGATTTTCTTTTACTTTTCCTTAAATTGTTTTAGTAATTTTATATCTAATATGAATGGTTTCTTCCACTGCTAGTAATTCAAGCATTATTCCCTCACCCAAAGGACAGTAGTTTCTAAACACAGTCTTCTGGTCACTTTTTCCAAGCAAAAGATCCGTATTTAGTGGATAGGCATATTTTGATTTTGATATACAACATCCATTCTCCCTTCTTTGCATAACTGTGCCCTGATTTTTCTCTAAGAGATCACCCTTCCCACTCTCAATCTACAAGCATCATGTGGCATTAACTCCACCCTTGGCTGGAGGAGAGGGCATGGGACTTGAGTTTGACCAGCCAGAGCATCACATTCCCCTGGATATGGCAATTGGTTAAAGGCAGGCACATGGACCAGTCAGAGCCAGTGAAAAGCAATGAGACTTCAGTGGGCCATTTTGGGAGACAGGCATGCTCTCATTTTCATCAGAATTGAACCTGAAACAATGAGGGATTTGAACCACTAGCAAATATCAAGCCATTAATGAAGTTGGACAGAGTGAAAAAAATGGGAGAGAAAAGTCAAAAATGCAGGGAAACTGAATCCTAGTGACATTGCTTGAGCCCCTGGATCAACTGCTTGCCTGACTCTAATTTTTCCAGTCATCATCATGTGAGTCAATAAATTCACTCTTCAGCCCAAGCAAGGTTGAGCTAGAGTTATTTAGGTCAGAAGAAATGGAAAATCTAACTGATGCACCTGTTTAGTACATTCTTCTCCATTCTGTGCTTCAAACTAGCCACCTACGTAAGTGGAACAGTTGGTTTTCAATGAAACACTGCAAGGAAGCAGCCATTCATTCTAGAGACATGGCATAGAATCCATCATGTCTTATAGACTCCAAGTTTTTAAGAAGCCAACTGTAAGATATTTACAGACAGAATTATAGAATTTTAAAGCTAGAGGTAACCATGGAGAAGACCGTATATTTAGGAGGGTTACAAATACAAATTTTAAAGAAATGTCACATACAAGATAATCACGATGGTATCACAGTGCTTGGCATAAGCACTTATTACATATTAACTACTCAGTGTTTTAGATATGTGCATACTTTCATTCATTCATTTATTAATTTAATAAAATACTTTTTGAGAACCCACTCTGTGTTAGGAATCAGCAAACAGTTTTTTTAGATAATAAAAAGCTAGATAGTAAATATTTTAGACTTTGTGGGCTACATGCTGTCTCTGTCACATAGTCTTGTTTTTTTTTTTCCCAACCATTAAAAAATGTAAAAACCATTCTTATCTCTTGGGCCATACAAAACCAAACAGCAAACTGAATTTGGTTGCAGGCTAGATTTGGTCTGCAAGCTCTAGTTTGCTAATCACACCTAGAATCTAGGTGATATGGATTAATCATTGAACTAAAGAGATAAAAATCTCTGCCCTTATGAAGTTTTCATTCTAGTGACCATTTAAATCTCAGAAGAATCTTATCAATAAATATAATATTTAGCCCTATTTTAGAGATAAGGTAAAAGAATCACAGATACTAAGTAACTTGTTTAAGATCACAAAGGTAGTAAGAGGAGGAGTTGGGCTATAAATCCAGATCTGATTCCAAAGCTTATACTTTCAAACTTTGTGTTATACTCCCTGTTACATGCTATCCCGTCCTCTGTGATGAAATTGGAACTTCTGGCTGCAAGTCAATTGATTAAGCAAAATAATGGTAAGTCTACCTGTTAGGCACTCTCCTAGATGCTGAAGAATTAGGGTAAATAATACAGATGTGATTTCTGCATATGGGTTGTGTTTGGCATTTTGGGAGTACCAGAGATCCCAATGAAGAAAAGCGAAAAGACGAACAGCCAGGGGTGGACTTTGAGAAACTTTGATAGGTAAAGTTGAGTGGAAGAGATAGTGGTTCTGAGAGACAAAGACTGAAAAGTCATAGGAAAACCAGGAGAAAATGCAACCACAGAAGCCAGGAAAGAAAAGCATTCAAGGAAAATGCCAAGCCAATACTACCCAAAGTGATTTATAGATTCATTGCAATCCCTACTAATATGCCAACTGCATGCTTTTGCAGAAATGAAAAAACTAATTGTAAAATTCATATGGAATTTCGAGGAATCTAGAATAGCGAAAACAATCTGGAAAAAGAAGATAAAAGTTGGGACACCCATACTTCCCTATCTGAAAACTTACTGTAAAACTACAGTAATCAAAACCATGTGGTATTGGCATAATGATAGACATATAAACTAAAGAAATAGAATTGAGAGCCCAGAATAAACCCTCACATAAAACAAGAATGAAAAAAGGGAAAAACGTCAAATGCTTCCAAGAGGCCATGTGAAGTGGGTGTTAAAAAAGTGGCTTCTGGCATTGTATATGTTGTCATAACCTGCAAAATCATGCAGTGCAAACTGTAATGTAAACTGTAGTCCATGTTTAGTAGCAATGCTTCAATATGTGTTCATCAATTGTAACAAATGTACCAAACTAATGAAGGATGTTGTTAATGTGGAAAAGTGTGGGAAGGGAAGGGGGTGGGGCATATGGGAATCCCTTATATTTTTTATATAACATTTATGTAATCTAAAGCTCCTTTAAAAATAAAAAATATTACTTAAAAAAATAAATACCAAAAGAATATATGAAAAATAATTTTTAAAAAGTGGCTGCTGTATGTTTCACTATCTGTATAACAGTTATAACAATGCTACCATCCACACACACACACACAAAAGTTTTAATATGGGTTGAAGAAAGGGAAAGGAGGTTGGGTATATGAGAGTCTCTAGTATTCTGTGTGTGACTTTGCTGTGACATAAAACTTCTTTGAAAATTAAAAGAAAATTTAGGAGACACTGGGGAATGAGAGGGGGAAGGTGCCATGGTACAGACTGGACACCCGATAATGCAGTGATAAAAAGGAAAAAAAAAATTTTTTTTAAATTTTTTGTTTTTTTTCCCATTTTTTGAATGTCCCAATCTGTTAATTATATTATATTTTTAGTTGTTTTTTTTTTCTGAGTTTCCATGTATTTTATCTCTTTCATTTAAGCTTATCATTATTTATTCATTTTCTTATTAATTGTATTTGGTTATTATATGGGCTTCATCTTCAAGGAAGCTTTAGATCACAGAAGGGTTACAAT
>JAQZBX010042738.1:0-21919 GCA_029593785.1 Cabassous unicinctus
GCTTCTGGTGCGATTCTTCCCTGATCCCCTGCGTTAATACATCTTCCCCTGGTCCTTGCTTGCTAGTCTCTCTGGTCCCCCAATTAACCCTTTACACCAAATATGAAGTAAGCTCTCTTATGACACCCTCTCACCCGAAAAGAGCAGCATTCCTCACCCTCCTTATAGGTGCCGGCCTTACCACCTCAGTCATAGCCACTTCATTGGCTGGCGGCGCCCTGGGACACACTGTAGTCACGGCCAAAGGTTTCCATAACACATTACAAGTCACCATTGACTCCACCACCCAATCCCTGGAGTCTCTCCAAAGGCAACTTACATCAATCGCACAAGTGGTTCTCCAAAACCGCCATGCCCTAGGCCTAACAGCAGAAAAAGTTGGAACTTGTCTTTTTTTTTCAGGAAGAGTGTTGTTACTATATCAATGAGTCCGGGGTAGTAGAGCAAAATGTCCAGACCTTGTTCAATCTCCACAATGAGTTAGCCAACAAATATGGGACACAACAATCACTCTTTCCTTGGCTCAACTCCCTGCTCTCAGGTTGGCTAGCCCCCATTATCACCCCCCATTTAACCTTCCTCTTTTTCCTTCTCATAGCTCCCTGTGTTGTCAAGTTTGTCTGAAAACAAATTCTGAGCATATCGTTATTAACTTTCTGCCAACTTCAGTATCCACAGAACCAACGGCTGCCACAGCAGCCACCAGGGCTCCAGCAGATGGCATGGCTGAGCGGGAACACCAAACTGTGAAACCCCTCTCCCCATTTTTCCAGCAGGCACCACCCAGTTATTTCCCCCCAACCCTCTCCTTCGTTTACATTCATCCCCTCCCCTCCCTCATTTACATTCGACACCCCCCACCACTGAGCCAAAAGGTGGAAACCAACCAGCAGCCACTGGGCAGGTGCGCATTTTATACATGTAAGCTCCACTAAAAATATCCCCTCATGCACAATAACCTGGCCAGCAGCCAGACACGGATAAGACCCCCAGATGGGGACAACCTAAGACAGGTGCAGCCATTGCGACCCCCAACAAAGACCTGGCTGGCAGTCAATGATGGGTAAGACCCCCAGAGGGGACAACCTAAGACAGGCACAGTCAAGGAAACCCCTACGCCTTCCACTTCTCCCCTCTGTTATATAATAGAAGAGGGGGAGATGTAGGAGGAGGTGTAGGGGGAGGGGCGAGGACAGTACAGAAGCTCCGAGCACACTGCCCAAGAAAACCAGGACATAGACACTGTCTTGGCACCAAATGCCGCAACCAACCAGGGACGACGCTCTCGTAGCTACCGCAGCCAATCGGCTGATGATACCGGTAGCGACCTCTTCTTGCCATGTGCTTCAAGATGGCCACCGCAGCTCGGCCCCAACCCCTTTCTCTCATACACATTCCATATCTTATATGGACATAAACCCATCCCAGCCAATCAGAATCCACCCAGTATACCTTACTCATCCCCCGCCCCACTCAGCCCTCCCACTCTGTATAAATATAAGAGCTCACCCAATAAACTCAGACTTGGAGCCCAACCTTGTCTCCGGAGTGTGAGATTGTCTCCTTATTCATTAGTCATTGTCCGCTGGTAACTAGGAAGTGTCCATCTCCCCACTCTCATCTGCTGTCCGGAGACGCAGACCCCGGCCCTCAGCTGGCAGATCTCTGGGACACCTGAGCCCAGTGAGCCACAACCCCCTCCCTTCATCCCCCGACTGCCGGGTCATCAAGGGACCACCCGGTGGTGGCTGGTGATCGGAGGTGGCAGCCGACAGTGGCGATGATCGGTGATCGGCGGCAGCCTCACCGACAGGGAAACATCTTAAAGTGGTGGTAGATGGGAGTCTCTGAAATCTTACACCCAAAGCTTGAGTGAAAAAAGAAATAGATAAATAGGACCTCCACAAAATTAAGCACTTTTACACTTCAAAGGGTTTTGTCAAAAGTGTGAACAGACAGGTGACTCAATGGAAGAAAATATTTGGAAATCATATATCTGATAAAGGTTTAATATCCATGATATATAAAGATACATGAAATCTCAACAATAAAAGACAAATGACCCAATTTAGAAATGAGCAAAAGAATTGAAAAGACAGCTGTCCAAAAAAAAAATTACAAATGGTGAAAAAACACATAAAAAATTTTGATCACTAGTGATTAGGGAAATGCAAATAAAATCCACAATGAGGTATCATTTCACACCTATTATAATACCTACTATGAAAAAGACAAAAAACTACAAATGTTGGAGAGGAGGTAGATTTGTATTAATGTTTATTCAGTTTTGTTGGGAATGTAGAATGGTACAGCCTCTGTGGAGAACTGTTTGGCATTTCTTAAGGAATTTGAATATAGATTTGTCATGTTAACTGGCAATACCATGACTAGGTATATACCCAGAAGAACTGAGAGCAGTGACACAAACAGACATCTGCACACCAATGTTCATAGTGGCATTATTCACAATTGCCAAAATATGGAAGCAATCCAAGTGCCATTCAAACAATGAATGGATAAATAAAAAGTGGTATATATTCATACAGTGGAATATTATTGAACTGTAAATATGTATGAGGTCCTGATACATACAATCACATGGCTCAAACTTGAAGACATCATTTTGAGTTGAAATAAGCCAGAAACAAAAAGAAAATACTGTATGATCTGCAATAATTAGAATAATCAAACTCATAGAATCAAAATATAGAATAGAGTTTATCAGGGTATGGGGTTGGGGTAGGGAATGGGAAGCAAAAGCTTAAAATATACAGGTTCCTGTTTAAAGTGATGGGAATATTTTGGTAATGGATGGTGTGGATGGTAGCATAACATTGAGAATGTAATTAACAGCACTGAAATATGTATCTTAATGTGAATAAAAGGGGAAATGTTTGATTGTATATATGATAACCAAATGAAAAGTTTTAAAACCATACATGGGACTACACTATACAATGAATCCTACATTAAATCATATACAATGATTGATGGTACCTTTATAAAATTGGGCTGTCAGCAATTGTAATACATGTTCCACACCAATGCAAGTTGTTGTTGTTGGGGTAGTTTAAGGTAATCTTTATTTTATGCATGGTTGATTTGTTAACCCTCAACTTCTCTAATAAAGATAAACAAATTTAAAAAAATGAAAAATAAAAAGTTAAAGAAAGAGAAGAGGTAGGAAAAGAACACCTACTTTGCAAAAAAGAAGTCTCATAAGTATTCAAAATTGTGGAGTCAAATCCATTTTAAAAAAACCTTTTGAATTCTGCATTTCAGGGTCTAATCCAAAGCCAACCAACATAAATGTAGACATGAATTTAAATGAAAATTAAAATGAATATTCTTGAAAAATAAAACATAAAAAGAGAATCCCTCTTGGTATATTCCAAAAATAATTGGCAGCAGGGATTCAAATTGATATTTATACACAAACGTCATTAGCAGCTTTATTGAGAATAGCCTAAGGTGGAAGCAACCTAAGTACTCATCAACATGAATACATAAGCAATATGGCTATGTACACTTAAGGATTATTATTTAGCTGTAAAAATGAATAAAGTTCTGATACATGCTATATCCGTTAACCTTGATGACACCATGGTGAGTAAAATAAACTGGACACAAAAAGAAAAATATTGGATTTAGAGGACCATGATGGAGGTGTAAGATACTCTAAAGTTCTGTTCTCCCATAGATTCTTTGAATGACTAACAAAAACTGGCAGAGACATCTTCCTCAAAAGTCCAGGAAAAAAATGGAAAAGGGTACAATAACCAGGTGAATGGCAAATCAAGAACACACAGCTTTAAAAATGGTAAGAGAGGAAGCAGATGTGGCTCAGTGACTGGGTTTCTGCCTACCACATGGGAGGTCCCAGGTTCAGATCCTGGTGCCTCTTAAAGAAGACAGTGAGCTGACATGATGGGCAGGAATGGAAAGCTGACACAACAAGAGACACAAGAAGAAAAAACATAATGAGATAAACAGCAAAGCAGGGAGCAGAAGTTCCCAGTGCCTCCTAAAGAAGTGAGTAAGTTGACACAAAAGGCAGGTGCAGTGAGCTAACATAGCAAGATGCTAAAACAAAAGATGTGTGGAGGAAAAGCATAATAAGAGACACAACAAAAAGCAGGGAGCATAGGTGGCTCAAGTGATTAAGCACCTTTCTCCCATATCAGAGGTCCCAGGTTCAGCTCCAGATGCCTCCTAAAGAAATAGGGAAGATGAACAGAAAATAAATAAATAAATAATAATCTTTTAAAAAAATGGTAGGAGAAACTCATGGTACTCTTGCTGGCCCCTCCCCTAATGCCTTCACATTGTGATGTGGAGCTAGTGAGCATTCCCATTGTGGGTCCATATCCCTGTTCCAGAGGGAGCAGAATAACCTCTATGTGCATGGAGTACCTAATGTGGCTGACAATCTATCAGGTGGAAGCCTGAAAGACTGAACCAGGAAAATTTTTACTGGCTGGCTCTGCCAGAACTTGCTATACAGGGAAAATCAGGTTGTGGACAGCTAAAGCAGTATACAAAACAAATAAGTCAAAGTGCCCTAGGGTCAAAGACTACTCAAATCTGGTTTCCTGTACACAACAAAATTCTCAAGGCCATGTCAATTAAAGGCGAGGACAAGACTCAGACTTAGAAAAGAGACCATTGCACTTCACTTTTACCTTGAGCTGATATTCTTGGTAGGTTGACTAAACTCTGAAAAGCACCAATACAGAGCCATATTAAAAAGACCATGAAGATGTCTTTATTTAATTATTTTTTTCTTTGGTTTGTTTGTTTTTGTTAACTCCTGACATTCAAGGAAATCTCTGTCATTTCATTAGCTGGATAAAAATTTAAATAGCTAACACATTAAAATATTAAAATGTACAGTGTTCAGCAAAAATTGCAAGACTACGACAACTACAAAAACCAACCAAAAACCAAAACAAAGAATTGAATTCCCATAGAAAAGAACAAAATAAAAATACATTAAAATAATGATTTTCAGTGGGCTCAAAAAGATAAAGAAAAACATGAATAAAGTGCTAAAGGATATCAGGAAAATGAATGAACAATATGAGAATCTGAATAAGGAAATATAAATTTTAAAAAGGAACCAAAAAGAATTACTGGAGTTGAAAATCACAATAATTCAAATGAAAAAATTCCCTAAAGGGCTTCAACAGCAGATTGCAACTGACAGAGGGAAGAATCCGTGAATTCAAAGACGAGACAATTGAAACTATTCAGGTTAAGGGAGAATGACAAAAGAATGAAAAAAGTGGACAAAATTTAAAAGACCTGTGGGAAACCATTAAACTTACCAATATATGCATTATGGGAGTCCAGAGTGAAAAGAAAAAAGGAAAGGGAAGAAGGAATCTGTAGCAGTTAGATATTGTTTATGAATTTTAAAAATAGATATTGGATTTTGTTTATAAACTGGTCTGTCCCCCTGGACATTAGATTATATTGGATTCAGAGGTTTCAATTTTACTTGGTTAAATAATGATTAAGGCTTTGATTGGGCCATGTAAGGTTGTTGAGTACCCACTCACCATGAGAAACTGCATCACAGAGAAGGGAGTATGGAGATTTGAGCTGGAGTCCCGGGAAGTAAACACACAGGAGAAGTACAAAGAGGAATAGAGACAGCTCTGTAGACAGCAGTGGCCTTGGGAAGAGAGATGAGAATTATAGTCTAAAGCTGCAGCTGAGCTTGGAGAGAAATAAGCCCCAGGGAGGGAGATAAGCCTTATAACAGCCTATAGCTAAGATTGGAAGGAGCTGGGACCACGGGGCCTTAAAAAGAAGAAGGAAGGCTGGACCCACATGGACATCACTCACCAACTTGCTCCAACACATGACCAACGACTTTGGGTGAGAAAGTACCTTTTATGGTGCCTTGACTTGGACTCTTCAGGGCCTTGTGACTGTAAGATTCTACTACAAATAAATACCCTTTATAAAAACCAACCAATTTCTGGTATTTTGCATCAACACCCCTTTTGCTGACTAATGCAGAATCAAAGAAATAATCATAGATAACTCAAATTTATTTGAAGACTTGAATATAGACATGCAAGAAGTCAAAGAAAACAAAAACAGGATAAACTTAAAATGGAACATACTGAGACCCTTAGTAGTCAAACTGTCAAATGCCAAAAAACAACATGTTATGTATTAGCTATCCCCAACCAGATTAAGTACCAATTTCTAATCAGAAATCATGGAGAAAAGTCCATTCAGTTGCCAGACAAAGTTGTTTCCAAGTCTTATTTATACAATTAAGCAAGAGGAGAAGATCATCTTTGGCACAAAAATAGATAGCATTCTTCATTGCTTCTCCAGTGCTGTCTTCAGCATGATCTCAGGAGAAAAAATAAAGAGGCAAGAATTCCCTTCTTGTTTGCCTAATGGAATTTTCATGGGATTTCCTTGAGAGGTTATAAACCTGTAGAATTGTCTCTCAGTTCTCCCCAGGGTTTGGAAATTGCCTATCAGTATGATTTTCAGGACATGGTTTTAAGAAATTTGATGAGTTAAAGTGTTTGAAAAAAATTTATGTCCCCAATCAATTATTTTCTTATTTTTTTCTTTTTTTTTATCTACTCCAGAATTAGTATTTGAAGATTCTTTCATTCCTGCTTAATATTCAAGAATAGAACATTGTGTATACTGGTAAAGAGTATAGTGTAATTTTTACAGAATTTAGGGCAAAACATGTGTACTTACTAAATGCAAGAGCCGAATTTTGAGAAACAACACAGCATCAATCCATGAGGAAAAGTGCTGCTCTGGACTGGGATAACAAAGAGAGCTTATTTTAGGTACAAATATGCAACAATGTATAGAGTCACCCAAAATGTTATTTTTATCACTCAATAAATAATTTTGATATTCCATTCTATATATACTATATATTTTTTTCATGATTGAGATTTTATTGGTTGTTTTGGAGCTCAGCAGAGTCATTATGAACAATTTGCACACAATTCTTAATGTACCTATGAAAACCTAAAGAGCCATGTAATTGTTTTTCTAAAATTATCCCAGTCACTTTCCAGTTTAAAATTTGGAGGCAAGTTTCCTTTAAGAGGATATAAATACCAATATTTTCAAATGTTGATAACCTGTTATATCTTTAAGTCACACTAGTTTACAACCTAATACCATATATATATATTGACCTGCCCTTCCAGAATTTATCCGTTTATCCAATAATCTATTCTTCTCTACCAATTTGAAAGCCTTCCTTCATCATTTATTAAATAATAGAATTTACACTAAATTTCCATGATAGATGGCTTAATTTCTTGGCAATTTCTTCTGTTCTTTAGAATTCTATAGTTCTGGGCCTGTAGCAAAATGTTTACAGGCCAGCTCTTTAAGATATGCTCTGATATCTAGTAGATTTAGTCTCCCATGTCTATTCTTCTCTCTTTTTTTACTACTAAGGCTATTCAACCACAGGCACACATTCATATACATTTTAGAATTACCTTATCAATTTCCATGAAAAAAGACTTTGTCATTTTTTTGTGATTTAATTAATCATCACAGAATTGATGTCTATAAAATAAGATCTCCCCTAGGGTGTGCAGAATCACACAAATAACATTTGCAAGATACCTGCCAATATTTGAAAAAATTACATATCATAAGCAATTTTCCTTTCCTAGGATAACAATACATCTACAGTAGAACAACTATAAGTCTACTCTACTCCATTGTTCATTCCTCAATCCTGAGGATTCTGTGATGGTGATGCCTACTCCACCTCTAATTGAAAGGGG
Organism: Cabassous unicinctus; assembly: GCA_029593785.1. Taxonomy (NCBI): domain Eukaryota; kingdom Metazoa; phylum Chordata; class Mammalia; order Cingulata; family Chlamyphoridae; genus Cabassous; species Cabassous unicinctus. The sequence continues at coordinate 7,800 of JAQZBX010042738.1, forward strand.
GAATACATCCCAAAGGGGTAGATGGATAAGACTTTCTTGCTTGCAATTTCAGACTCTTTCTGTTTCTTGATATCGTTGTTCTCAGTCATCATCTCCTTGTTAGTTGTGCTAGGTGAGTCCAGTGAACTGGAGAGTAGGTGTTGTAGATACAGGCCTTTGTAAATCTTGTAATAATTTGAAAAAATGTGGGGGAGAGAGTGTAAACTACAATGTAAACTACAATCATCACCTAATGGCAGTGCTCCAAGCTGTGTTCATCAATTTCGATAAATGTACCACACTAATGAAGGATATTGTTGATAGGGCAAAATTTGGGAGGGCTAGGGAGTGGGACATATGAGAATCCCCTATATTTTTGTGTAACATTTATGTAATCTAAGTTTCTTTTAAAAAAAGATATATTAAAAAAATAAAAATCATAAACAATTTGACCTAAGAACAAATTACAAAATCCGTTTGCCAGTGTGAGATAACCCTATATTTATTGGTGCAGAATTACACTTGTGTCTAAAGAGATTATTATACATTTGTTTATTGTCCAATCATAACACATAAAGTGTCTTATTAGCACACAGACACCTCTCTTTCCAGAAGTCTTCTTTCTTTAAATCCAGGAACCATTTCTTTTTGTTCTCTTTGGAGCCTATGTGGATTGAAATAACGCCTTTGTATTAATATAACCCAGGCCAAAATCTTGGTGGCATAAACCAGAAGAAATTTGTTTCACATTTCTGGAGGCTGAAAGTCTGAAATTAAGGTGTCAGAAGGGCCATGCTCACTCTGAAACTTGTAAATGAGAGTCCTTCCTTACCTCTTCCTACCTTCTAGCAGTTACCAACAATCCTTGGCATTCCTTGGGTTATAGCAGCATAACTCCAATCTCTGTCTCACTGTTCACATGGCCTTACCTGTGTCTCTCTGAAGGTATCTAACTCTCTTCTACTTACAAGGGCACCAGTCACATTGGATTAGGACTGAATCTAATCCAATTTGTACTCAAATGCTCCTATCTTCAAAGATTATATTTCCAAATATGTCATTCATGGGACTGGAGGTCAGGGTTTGAACTTATAATTTGGGGGATACATTTCAACACATAACATTCCCCTTCAGGTCCTTAATACCATTTATTTGTTACTCTTTATTTACATCATTACTCATGATTCTGTGTCAGTCATCTTGTGATCCATAAGTACTGGCTTCCAATGACTTTCTCAAGGATTACTTTATTACCACAAATGTAATTCTGATAATCACACTGCAGAACTGGGAAAAAATTATTCATCTCCTGGTCATTTTAAATTGACTCTTCATAATTTTATAGCATAAGTATAGAACTACACACCTTGTATCCATTTTGACAATTGAATTCTTTAAGCCATAATCACTGTTTTTCTGGAATGTGATGTCCCTCATTGGATATGGCTTAAGACCAACACAGGAGCATACAATACCACCATATCCATCAGTGGCTAGATAGGGCATCGGTTAGAAAGGCACTATGCCTTGCATAACAATGTTCTTGAAAGCCACTGAAGGAGATAGGTGCAGACATCATAGAAGAACTGTTTGAAACATGTCACAGAGAATATAGAAGGACTGGGGCAACTGCCATGAATGTCAGCCAGAGTGATGCAAAGCAAGGAAGAATGCCTGTAACACCACCACCACCCAGAGTGCTTTAGATGGCAGCACAACTGTTGGAGCATGGACAGAGATGAGTTGATAAAGCCCACAATCATGGCCCAAGGACAAGTGTCAGGAGAGGGCCATTTGTAGACTAAATCCCTAAAGCTGTCCTCTGTCACCCATAATGAGAATGTCAGCAACATTCTGGTAAAGCAAGGTAGAACAATCCTGTGAACTACATAAAGAGCCAGCTTGCAGCCATTTTCTTGATAGTTCAATCTCTGGTAGCCAAGGTCACTGCGACAGGGCTGGGGATAATGTTATTGATGGAAAATCCAGAGTACCTTATAAGGGAGAAACAGGGACAGGGCTCATGAAGTTGGGTCCAGGATAGGGTGTCCACCCAGAAATCATTATAGACCCTGTAGCAGTTTGATATTATTGATGAATTCATAAAAGTAATAATGGATTATGTTTGTAAACTGGTGTTTTCCTCTGGACATATAAGAGTATACTGGATTCAGAGGTTTTGCTTTTATTTGATTAAATAATGAATAAGGCTTTGACTGGGTGACATCAGTAGGATGTTGCATCCCTACTCCCTTGGTGGGTGGCAACTCACAGAGAAACCACACTGCAGAGAAAGAAGTTTAGAGTTTTTGAGCTGGAGCATTGGGAAGTAAGCACACAGAGGAGCTCAGTCGTGAGGAAGGAGAGAGGGCCCTGGGAAAACAGATGAGCCCACCAAGCCCCAGGGAGAGAGGCAAAAACCTAGAGATCCTGACCATGGAGCCTGAAGAGGAAGAGGAAAGCTGAATGTTGCAGCCATCTTGCTCCAACATGTGGCAACAGACTGGTGAGGAAAGTAACTTATGTTTTATGGCCTGGTAACCATAAGCTTCTGCCCCAAATAAATACCCTTTATAAAATCCAACAGATTTCTGGTATTTTGCATCAGCAAATTACCCCTTTGGCTGACTAATACAGACCCTATCCTGTCCCAGGTGCTAGAGAAAGTCTTGAAATTTTTCACAAAAGTCACTTCATGGTGTAGTGCTGAGGAGAGGACCTTGTTTGCCCAGGTCTAAGGGAAGTACTGCTTAAAATATTGGTTCTTCCAAAATGGATATCTTGCTGCATGCAAATTGGGGAGATTCTAACCCCTAAATTTTTATATGTGGTTATCCTCCCCTTCTTCTTTCCTAAACATTTATATATCAAATGTCAAAAAAAATTTCATTTAGATTTATATTCATTCAGTAATATTGATTAGGCATGTACTAAGTGACTGGGAGTGTTTTAACCACTGAGTTTGCAGCATGAATGAATAAACATAATCCCCACCTTAACAGGGATTACAATTTTTAGGAATAAGCAGAGAATATAAAAGTCAACAAAATTTTTAAATTATAGTTTGAGATCCCTGATATTAAGTACATAAACAGAATGAAGAGTATAGAATAACAAAGAGAAAGCTATGAGGAAAGACTTCTCTGAGGAGTGTGGAGTTGATCTGAAAATGGGAAAAAATGAGAGGGATTCACCCAGGTGATGCATCTGAGAAAGAGGATTCCAGCAGAGAGAACAGTCAGAACAAAAGCCCTGAAATGGTTCTTGCAAATTGAAGTTTGTGCCCTGTAAAGGTGTGCTCAAGTCCCAACATCTGATCCTGTGGGTATGAACACATTTCTAAATAGGACATTTGAAGATGTTATTAGTCAGGTGTTCCCAAACTGAATGAGAGTGGGCCTTAATCCAATATAGCTGAAGACCTTACAAGTAAAGGAAATTGTACAAAGGGAAAGCCACAAGTGTAGCCAGAAACCGATGACAACAGAACCCAGGAGAGGAAGGAAAAGTCACTGCTATGTGCATTGCCATGTCATAGAACCTCAAGGTTGCTGGCCATCCATAAAATACCAATTCCAGGAGAAAGTAGGCCATCTAGCCTCTGAAACTGAAAGCCAATAAATTTCTGTTGTTAAACCAACCCCATTGTATGGTATTTATTTAAGTAGCTGAGAAACTAATATACTAGGAAAAGCTTGTATTGTTTAAAAGGCAAGGTTTAATAAAAAGAAGAAGAAGAAGAAATAACTGTAGCCAGAGCCCTGTGAGAAACAAGATAGAGTAGAAAATGTATTGGAGATGTCAGCAGAAGCATGATTAGGGAAAATATTGCATCATAATTTTGAATGCTTTTGAGATGCCACTGACTATTGGGTATGCAATGGATTGAAGTGGATGGTACGGGTAAGTCCTCAATGTACTTGAAAAATATATTTCTTTTTAGCATATAAGCTAGTGACCTCCCAGGGTTCCTCATTTCATCAAAGATTCCTCATGGCATTTTTCAATTCTGCATTCATCAGGGTATAGATTCAAGGGATATAACATGGGTTCAACAATTGTAAAGGTCACAGCTATTGCCTTGTCTCTGAGGTAAGTGGCTACAGGCTTCACATACAAGAAGATACATGGCACAAAGAACAAGTTGACCACTGCAAGTGGGAATCACAGGTGGAGAGGGCTTTGTACTGACCTTCAGAGCTGCAAGACCTCAGGGAGCAGAGGAGACCACATAGGAGGCAATAATCATAAAGAAGATGGTTATACACATCACCTCACTATTGAGGATGACAAGGAGGCACAGGATATGGGTGTCCATGCAGGCGAGTTTCAACAATGGAAACAAATCACATATAAAGTGATCTATGACATTGTGATCACAGAAAGGTATTTGGTACCATTGCATTCATAGATCCCCCAACCCAGGCCACTCCCAGAAGCAGGCAGCAGTCGAGTACTCATGATTGTCTGGTAATGCAGGGGCTTATATATGGCCACATAGCAGTCATAGGCCATAACGATGAGAAGGATGATCCCCATATGACCAAAGATATGTTCTGCAAATAGCTGGGTCATGCATCCTTCCAGAGAAATGTTAGTGCTCTCAGAAAGAGAGTCCACAATCATCTTGGGGGAAATGATGGAAGAGTAGGTGACATCCATGAGGGACAAAGAAGTAAGGAAAAAATATATAGGTCATCTCAGACTCTGACTTGTGGTCATGGTTACCACAATGAGTAGGTTTCCCATCACTGTGGCCACATACATGATTAGAAACACAGCACAGAATATTTTCCATGGCTCTGGATTCTTTGAAATACCTAAAAGAATGATTTCTGTCACATTGTTTTGACTCTCCATTTATTATGTGGTTATGTAAGAACATCACTATGAGCTGGAAAATCTGCAATAGCAATATTATTTTTAATTAGTACTCAATCAGTGTCTTTGACACTTTTTGTGCTGTTTCACCCCCTTTTGACCTACTAATTTTCTCCATTTTTACAGCAAAGAGCTGCTCACAATTACAGCCTGGTAGCAGCTTGATTCCACTGAATCCTCCTAACAACATCTCTTCTCATGAACTTATTACTTGCTTTCTATCCTGGCACTTGCTGTTTGAGACTTTCAGGATCTTGCTTTATCCTTCTAGTGCATATACATACCTGGAAATATGATGGGTTTAACACTTCTCAGGGAAATACTTGCCCTTTAGGATTTTAGAGCCCATGGGAAAATGCTAATCAGCTTAAAAAATTATTGAGTTAACTTTCATTCTTTCCCATTTTTCACTTTTACCTGTACCTCTATTCAATTTTGCAAAAGAAAATACCTCCATACAAGCCCTTTTCTCAGCCTCTGTTTTTTGGGAAATCAAATCTGGGTTGCTGACTTCCATTTATCACCAAGTATATTTAAGAACTTGCAAAATTTCATAAGAATTTTCATTAATTTATTTCAAATACTTATTGAGCATCTAGAATATACTAGTTGAAAGCCAACAAGATAGATATGACATAAAACAAGGGCTCTCCAATTATTAAGAACTTTACTCTTTCCATCTACATGTTTTCCTTCTTAAATTGTCTTAATATTATTACTATTATTACATATAGCTAATATTTAGTGGGTCCCTGCTGTGTCTTAGGCAGTGGAATCACCCATGAGATATTTTCCTCATTTTATAGATAAAATACTGAGGCTAAGAGGAGTGAAAAATGACTGAATTCAAATCCATCTTTTCTGGGTGCTCAATATGTATGAAACACTGTGTTTCCTTCAGTTTTGTATTACCTAGACATTAAATATTTCTAAAGTTCAATACTATGGCTGACAGTTTGGGGGATATAAGGAAATATCCTATCCTTAAAGATGGAAAAAGAATAAGCATAAATGAAGTAATGTGCAAACAATCTAAGTTCCAGAATTGAAAGATATCAATGTGAACTATACATTTTAAAGAAGATGAAAGTGTTACGCCTTAATATGAGAATTTAGAAAATTGAAAGGAAAGTGAACATTAAGGGCAACAGCATGACTAGACATGAAAAGAGAAAGGGAAATGTGGTGTACAAAGCCAAAGATATGGACTTTAACATCACATAAACCTGACTTTGCTATGGACCTTCAGGGATGGAATTGACTAGAGGTTATATACTTGCTCTAATTTTCAGTTGTTTTGTTTTCAGCATTATTATATAACATATATAAAGTGCCTGGCATTATGGTTTAAAATTTAATGTTTTAACTTATAAACATTAAAGTATACTAAAAATGTAGTATAGACATTCAGACATTAAAATAACTGTCATATTGTGGGCAATTCATAAGACTTAGTTGTATACACTCTTAAGTGCAGGTCACCTTGAGTAGATGTGCATAGCTAGACCACAGTTCATTTTGGGAAAATGTAGTAAGAACTTTAGTCTTAACTAAATCTCTGTAAAATCCTGATTTTTCCTTCTAGGTACTTACTCTATGCCTGACAACCTCTCTGTGCCTCAATTTTAATCTCTATAAAATGGGAGATCAATGTTTTCTATCTGAAATGGTGGTTGTAAGTATTAAATGATCTCTTAATCATTTGGATGCTTGGAAAAACATCCCACTTCTTTTACCAGGATGAGAATGATGCCAACCACCATTTAAAAAGATATCTTCTGTCTTTAGCTTTCCAACAAATGTGTCTACTTCTATTAAATGCCCTGTTGACTAACAGAATATCATGACTCATCAACCCTTATCAGTAAGTAAGATTTGAATCGACTTTAAAAGTCAAATCTTCAAAAACATTTTCTAAAATTGCCTGCAGTTTTAACCAAAAAGGACACATTTGAATAAAATTGAGGGTTTTTTTATTGTTATTTTTATAAAGTATAAAATAAAAGGAAGTAGATGTGGCTTAAGCAATTGGGCTCAGTCTACCATATAGCAGGTCCAGGGTTCAATTCTTGGGGCCTCCCAGTGAAGGCAACCTGGCCTGAAATGAGAGCTGCTCACACACACGGAGTGTTGACCCACATGGAGAGCTGGCCCATGTGGAGTACTGGCCCATGCAGGAGTGCTGGCCCATGCAGCAGTGCTGGTCCTCACAGAGTGCTGACCTACACAGAGAGCTGGCACAACAAGATAATGCAACAAAAAGAGACACAGAAGAGAGGCATTAAGAGACAAAGCAGATCAGGGAGCTGAGCTGGTGCAAGAGATTGAGTGCATCTGTTCCACTCTGGAATGTCCAGGATTGATTCCTGGTGCTACATAAAGAGAAGACAAGCAGACACAGAAGAACACACAGTGAATGGACACGGAAGGCAGACAACGAGGGGGTGGGAGAAATAAATAAATAAATTAATTAATTAAATAAAAAAGTAAAGCATGGCCCTTAGAATGGCAGAGTAATTGAAAGTTTAAAGTCAAAAGGTCACTCCCAGCCACAAGCACTCACTCAACCTTGTATTAACAGTTTGTTCATGATCTTCAGATACACATTTTTATGTAGGTTTATTGTATACGTACATTCATTTATGTATCTTACACTATATAAAAATATGTAAAAATATTATAAAAAAATATATTTTGTATTAGTACTTGAATATTTTGATTTAACAATTTACGTGGACATTGTTTGTCCAGTATTTATTCATTTTCCTTTTAATTGCTATATATTATTCCATTTTATGGTTGCACAATAATTCAGTTAAACAGCTCATTTCTCCCTGATATTGATATCATTTCTAATATTCTGCCTTATACATATGCTGTAATGAATATCACTTTACAGATATCTTTACTTACTAAGCTTGAACATTTCTCTTGTAGAAATTCCTCTAAACATCAGCACCAAATCAGAGTATGCATATTTTAACTTTAACATGTTTTGTAACATTACTCTCTCAAAATTGTATACCAGATTTTTTATCCACCAATAGTATTATAAAGTGTTATTTTCCACTACAGCCTTAATAACATTAAATATTATCAATCATGGTTATGTTCACCAAATAATACATGAAAAATAACTCATTTTAATTTGTTTACATTCAGTCATTCAGTCATACATTCATATAATTTCTCTGATGTCATAAACAAGATGACATAAGCAAGAAATTATTATTGGTATCTAGGTAAAACCAAATAAATTGCAATTTAGTATTTATAGAGACATACTGTGTATATGCAGATATTCATATCAAACTAAAATAATAATAATAATAATAAATTGCCAAACACCTGCTATGGACCAGGCATTTTGTTAATTATTGACACATATTATATTATTTAATCCTCACATCTGCATATGATGAGGCACATTGTACAGCTGAGAAAGAGGAAAATAATTATTTTTCTCAAGTCCATACAGTTAATAAGTAACAGAGCCTGGATTTGAATCTAGGAATTTGACTTTATGGTAGGTGTGCTTTTCCTGCATCTGAATTTTTTATGGAGAAAATTTCTCCAATAAAATTCTGGATAATAAGTGGTGCTAGAAATTGTTTAGGGAGTGCTGTGGATTATCATCAATGAACCATCAGTGGTCCTGTGTCCTTTGGAAGGTCTATTCCCCTAGTACCTGTAACAATAAATATTACATGTCTCTAATTAAGGTCTTTAACAGACTATTTCTGTGGTTAGGTCTCCATAATTTACTTTGCTTTTTTTGAAAGATGAGACCAGGTTAGTGGAGATGGAATTATCTACAATACCATGTTTATAGAATGGAAATTATTATACTATTTTAGACCCAAATTTAATGTTTTCATGGAATTCTTCAGGAGGGGGGCTTAATCCACAAACAACCTTTCATGATTTCACCATGCTATCTCCAAGCAAATTATCTACGTATCCCCCAATATCACTATCACCACCCTTATAAGCAGAGCAGCAGAGCTCCTCACAGATAAATGTTTGTGCTTTCATATATGAACTGATAGAAAAGAACAGAAAATATTCAACTCATCCTTACATTAAAAATGAAAAAGAGGTCTAATATATCATTAATTAAAACAAAGAAAAATACTGCGTAAGTTCCTTCTCAGATGTTTTTAGTAGAAAAATAAAGCTTGGAGTAACTTGGTACAAAATGAAAGTAGAAGATAGATAGATAGATAGAGAGAGAGAGAGATAAATAGATAGATAGATGATAGAAACAAAGATAGATACCAGAGTCAGAGAAATAGAGATGAATGAAAAAAGGGAATCAGAAAATCTCTCTGAAGCCATCTTAGACACACCAGTTATTTCCATGCCTCCCCTTACTTATAGCACATCTCTGAAACAGACAAACACATTTTTATTTGCTCAGCTTCATGATCTGGATAGAGGCCAAAAGACACTTATTTTAGGATATTTTTCAAAAGAGATGAAATTAAATCAAGCTAAATTTTTTCATATCTCAAGTCTCTCCATAATGTAGCCACAATTCATATAAAGAGATAAAACAGTTCAATTATTTGCATGTTTTAATTATCATATAATTGTGCATTGTTTTGAAATGATTGTATTTCAAAAATTTTAAAATAGCAGCTCAAATTAATAATAACTTCTTTAATAGTCAAGTAAGTTTCTAAGGCCACATCCAAAGCTCATCATAGGGTCATTTCTGAGAGCTTTCAAAACCTAGCCAGTTACTCAAAGGAACCAGTAGCTAGAAGGTGGAAAATTGTGCAAATCAATTTTCTAGGATCACATCAGTATAACGAAATATGTGCTCCCAATGAGAATTCACTCACACGAAGCTTCTTTTATAGAAGACCTAAGAATCATGACACATTAGAGTTACAACTTGGTTATTCCAAGTGTGGAGTGAGTAAATCAGGTCCTACACAAGGAGCAAATCATCCAATCATTTAATGAGAAGCTATTTTGATAGAACTAAAGTGTCCAGTGTTTTCAGAAAGAGATTAAATACAACTACTCTAATTGCCCAAGGACTTGAATAAGAAACAACCCTTGTATTTAGTAAAAGAAATTAAGTGCCATCTAAATAAGCAAGGTTGCCAAAAAAACAAGCCAGGTAGGCTATTTATAAATCATTCAAGGGACTGTGACTGTCATTTGGCTATATTTTGAGCTTAATTTGAAAATAGTTTGCAATTCACATCTTTTAAAAACATCATTCATAAGATGTTTTCCTTTGGGTAAACATTTCCTTTGGGTAAAAATGAGTCTGTGCTAAAAGAGGGCAGAGTACCATTTTTAAAATTGGTGAAATTGTGCAAGCAGGCATCATTCCAATTGCATCTCTTTGAGGTTGTATCTCTACTGACTGATGCACTAATCACAATGCCAGCAAATTCCCACCCATGCCTGCAGTGATAGATGGTTCCCAGGGGCACAGCATCACTGGAACCAGGCCAAGCTAATGCTTCCCAAGCCCAAAACCAAATCATGGTGTTAACCATTTGATTAGTTACCCCACAAATTACCTCTGTTCTTTGATAAGAGAATAGCCACAAAATGATCCATCCACCTGATCATATGGATGAAGAAAAGGGAATATGATAATTTCTTGGGCACCTAGCAAGTGGCAGGATTTAATTTTCCAATCACTTAGTCTAGTGTTCATTTCACCTAAGAATTTTATTAAAATTATGTCAATCTGACTGCAGGATAGTTACCATTATTAAAGATTAAAAACATGTATCTCAGCCAGAAAAAATAAAACTAAGTTTTCTCTTGTTCATAAAAAATAATATTCTCAAATAATATGTTTACAATTTAGAAATATTTGAGGATATAGCCTTCATTTTTTCCTACCTTCAGTAATAAAATCATATCCTATATTTATAATATACTTCACAGGTTATATTATAATTTGTTCATTGCCACATTTGATCTAACATCCTGAGAACTCTCTTGAGAGAGAAGATTCTCAATTTTACAAAATATAATCCTCATAGGTGATGAGCTGACCTCTACAACTGGGGCATCTTTACTACAACTCTGAAATTACTCCACATTCTGGTATAAACATTCAAACATGTTTCTGGGCAGTCTTTCTGAACCATTTTTTCTTTATCACACCTTAAGAAGTCATTTTAGACATTTTCCCTAATCAAGTCTCTCAGAATATTTAATAACATAAATATGTGATATAGCTACTTATGGTGTGTGTGTGTGTGTGTGTGTGATTTATACATAAAAAAGAAAAAAAATTGGCTTATTCACCAACAGCCAATTTTCACACTCTTGGGAGAGACATTATCCCCTTTGCTTTGCAAATGTATGCATTTAGGAAACCTAACTGTAGAAAAAAGAAAAGGTAATGTCATCTTTTATACTTGGGCTTAATTAAAGTTCTAGCTGTTTCTCAAACAACTATTAAAATTGAGTTTTTCTCTTTTGCATCTACCTTTTCTTATCATACTTATCACTAACACAATCACATTAATTATTTAATTTTTACTTGTTTACTATTCCCCACCAGACTTTAAGTTCCACACAAACCTGTCCCTTGTCTGTGGTTTTCAAAATTGGATACCCAGTCTCTAAAATTATCTGGCAGGCTGAAGGCACTGAGAAATATTTATTTTATATATGAAGTCAGCCAATATTTCCTAAACATAGTTGATGACAGAGCCATTTCTTATTACATTTTCAATAATATATGTTAACAACTATGGAATAATGTGAAAATCCCTAAAAAAATAATTAGTTCTTCAATGTGCTACTTTCATGCCCTGAATATTGAGTCCCTCTATAGTTGAGTTGCTTATTTTTCCTCCAAACCTCACTCTCATTCATATGTTGCCTTCCTTGAAATTCAGACATAAATGACTCATTCTTTGAGCTCATCGTATCCCACTTTTTAAATATACATATATTTATTAAGGCTAATGCATCTGTGGGAATGACAGTATCAGGTGGCTTTCCCTGACACAAGGGGAATAAGAGAGTATAAGTAGTCTGGAAAGTTGATGTCAAGGGAGAGCTGAAGGGAAGAAAACAGAAACTCCCAAGATAGGAAAGAAGCCTCAAGAATAATCTTTACAATGTAGCCAAGGAACTGTTCAGTGTTTGGATATTTCCCGTCATGCTAAGAAACAGTAGGTGAAGTGGAAGAATAAAGGAGGCAGAGTCTAAAAGACTTAAGATTGTTGTGTAATCTCACTGAACCTATCTAATGATATGTGGTACTAGATTTAAGAGTGTTAAACTATGCAAAGAACCTAGCAAAATGTGTGTTTGATAATTGATCTTCAACAGTGATTAGCCCTCTATACTTAATTAAATAATCCTTACTAATTTGACTAAATTAAATGTGCAGACTAAACCAAAGTATTCTCACACAATTGATCCAAATATTAATTATCATATTCATATTTATGAAAAAATATACATACTTCCTTTCATATTGTTTTATTTTTAAATTACCAAGAATAATCAGATGTAAGTTAGTCTCTATGAAAGATTGTTAATAGAGTGCAAATAAATATCTAATCCCTTAGCATTATTCCTAAACAGCAAGATTCCACCTATTGAGAATGTCAGAAGGCTTTACATTCCTTCCTTCAGTTCTTACATTTTCCAAATTTGCTGTTGACAATTTATAATTTTGCCTCATTAATCTAATCATATCACTTCTCCATTCAGGACTTGGTTTCTCCCCTAAAACACAGTCATTGGTCTTGGTTTCTCTCTTCAAATGCTTGCTTTTGTCTTAAAGTAGAAATGGCATTTCCTGAAAACATCTGTACTTATGGCTGGTCCATTCTCATCTCTTATCTAACAGTATTAAGGCAAAATGAACCATGAATCATTTAGTCTAGATTCTTTTGAAATTTCTCACTGACAATTACAAGCTTGGCCATTTGAGTCAATTAACTGTTGATTATATTGTGCCCCAGGTCTGCACCTTTAACAGGTTCTCTTTTTTATGAACTTGAGGTAACTATGCATAAGCTAGAACACATAGTCACCCCAAGAATAGATGTCTCTTGCTCTGGCATTACTGTATGTTCAAATAATGGAGGAAATAGCTTCAGATGATGAGCTCATTTGAGAAATAGAATATTTGTGAGAAGTAATGCAAATTGGAATATTATACTCAGAAAAGGTTTGATTCATAAATTATGTGGTAATTTAGAATGACCTTATATTTTTCATGTGTATAAAGGAAAATTATTGTTGAAATATATTGTTGCATATGAGAAAAGGCTGCAACAAATTTGGCATCAACTTTCTTGAAAGATAAAATGCACTATTAAGAATGAATATAAATTTCTTATCTATAGACATGAACATACTGCAGTTAACTGTAGTTTATTAGGAAGGGAATAAGTTTGAGATTAGGAAGACCTGATTTGACTTCTGTAGCTGAAACTCTTTCTGTATGACCAAAGCAAGCAAATTATTGAAACACTCTTAGCTTCAATTTGCTTCTCTGTAAATGGGGACAGCAATTTAGTACATGGACTAAATCAGCTAATTGAAGCAATTATGCCTGATAGATTATTAAAAATTCTTTTAATGCAAATATATATATTACACTTATGGAACGATGATTTTGGAAACTTACCATTTTTGTTGAGATTAAGTAAAGTGATGTTTACCTTTATTGCTTCAACTGTTTTTTTTAAGTCTTGGTAAGGAGGAAAAAAAATTTCCTTTATATTCAAGAAAAACTGTGAACCATGAGGATATTTGAGTAAATAAGACCAAATTAAAGGTAAATTCAAATTTTCTGGCTTAGTTTTTGTGCCCAGAAAAAATTTACATATAATCTTTGAATTTTTCTTTTCTTCTATAAGTTGGTTTCTCTCTTTTTTCTTTTGGGTGATTCGTGGTAACAAACAGCAACAGTAATGTTGGTGGTTCTTTCACTTCTCAACTGTTCAATGCCCCCGTTATATTCACCCTAGGTTTCTTCTTTTTTGCTTCACCAAAGGCAAAGCCAAAATAAAGGAAGTTCTGGAGCTAAGGTTCTGAGAAAGAGTCATTTCACTCACATAACAAAAGTGGGAAAAGTTTACTAAAATAGCAGTTAGACCCTGGAGCAAAACACACCTTAGAATCATCAAACTGAAGATTTACATTTCTTTCCGCTGCATATTCTAGAATATGAATGTCGTACATGAGCATTGAATCCTTGGTTAAGTATATGGAAAGCAATTAATTGCAGCTACTGAAGCTTCTAGTCACTA
>JAQZBX010042739.1:0-21907 GCA_029593785.1 Cabassous unicinctus
TTTTTTATTTTTTTTTATTGTGGGTAAAAATCAAATTTTTCACAATACATACCAATATTTGTAAAATGAAATATAAATACATATGCATATATGTGCATTTGTTTACATAAATGGTATTTGTTATATATATATATATATTTTTAAAGGTGCTTAGATTACCTAAATATTACTCAGAAATTACAGGCTTCCCATGTTTCCCACCACCTGCAACTCCAACAACATCCAAAACAAGCATGCACTCAATATGGTGTAAATTCTCCTTATACCCAAAGATTGGTGCAAGGAATGGCACAAGCAAACAGATTAATACCCTGGGATTGGGATTTGTTAGCTTGAGCTGTTCTTAATTCAGCAGAATCTTTACCATTTAAAACTTGGTTGGCTGATGAAGCTAATATTGTCGCACAACAAAATCAACAGCAAAATCCACCAGTGCCTATTGCCGCTGAACAAGTATTAGGAATAGGTCAATGGGCTGGGTTCCTCGCCAAGCTCAATGTGATGATATTGCCATTGTACAAGTTTGATTGTGCTGCCTAGCTGAATGGTGACAAATCTCCACCCTCTGGAAAGGCTGTACAATGATTTTCAAAAGTTGTTCAAGGAAATACTGAACCCTATGTTGAATTTGTAGCGAGGCTGGCAGATGTCATCAACAAGAAAGAAACTCAATCTGATTTTAGAGAAATGCTTATTCAGATGTTGGCTTTTGATAATGCTAACAGTGAGTGTAAAACGGCTTTACATCTGATAAAGGCAAATGGACGTACATTACAGGATGATATAAAGCTATGCCAAGACATTGGGCCTAATACATATAACATGAACCTTCTTGCAGTGGCTATAAAGGGATGTAGTCCTGTGATTAATAATTTAAATTGCTTTAAATGTGGGAAACCAGCTCATATGAAAAAGGATTGCTGAGCCAAAACTGGTGTGAGAGCTCCCTCTAGCGGCAATAATACATTGATACTAACTCGTTTGTGTCCGATATGCCAAAAAGGATTACACTGGGCCAATGAATGCCATTCTGGATATCATAAAAATGGCAGTCTCATTAATAAGTTGGGAAATTTCCAAGCGGGCCTTGCTCAAGGCCCTCAGACAGACAGTATGAGCACATTTCCCAGCCTAGCTGAAATCTACCCAGTCAGCAATGGAGCAGCTCACTCCAGCCTGTAACAGAACTTAAAGCAGCTACCAAAGGCAGTGCAGCTGTTAATCTTCCCTCAGCTGAAACTAAGTTTATTACTCCTTCACTGGGTATACAAAAAATAAGGACAGGAATTAAATGTCCTATCCCAGAAAACAATGTAGGTTTCATTTTTGGCCATAGCAGTCTTACGATCAAAGGTGATTTAGTGCAAACCAGGATCATTGACTCCAACTTTGATGGAGGAATTTGTTTATTAGTAAAAACTTTAACTCCCTATCAAATTGAATCAGGAGATCGTGTAGCTCAATTTCTTTTGTTACCGTATCATAAGCCTCAGTCTGGGCCTAAAAAACGTACAGGGGGATATGGTTCCACTGGATGTAAAGTTTGTGGGCAAACAGCAATTGGAGATGAAAGGCCTGAAATTACCATAAAAATAATTGTGAAGATATTTTTAGGATTAGTGGATAACGGGGCTGATGTCTCTATCATTGCTACATGATATTGGCCACAAGCTTGGACTTTACAAAAGGTGCCTACAGTTTTCACTGGCATTGGCACAATGACAGATGTTTATCAGAGTACTCAGGTATTTAAGGTAGAAGGTCCAGAAGAACAAGAAGCTGCTCTACCACCTTATGTTGCAGATGTAGGACTTAATTTATGGGCAAGAGACTTATTATACCAATGGGGAGTTTATTTGAATATTCCTCACTTCTCTGATACAGCTAAACATCTTATTACTCATATGCAATATGCTCCCCCTTCCCAATCTGAGACGCAACTTATTGGAGACTACCGTGGCCTAGGATATTCAAATTAAGAGTAGGGGATACTGTTACAAAGGGTTTCACATTACCTTTAAAATGGTTAACAACCAAATCTATCTGGGTTCAACAGTGGCCCCTTTAGAAAGAAAAATTGGAAGCCCTGAATAAATTAGTGCTGGAGCAGTTAATGGCAGGGCATATTGAAAACCCTACTATTCCGTGGAATTCTCCAGCTTGTGTAATTAAAAAGAAATCTGTCAAGTGGCACATGTTGACTGATTTGCATGAATTTAACAAAGTTATTCAACCTATGGGATCTTTACAGCCTGGTTTGCCATCCCCAACTATGATCCCACAAGATTGGCATATTATTATTATTGATCTAAAAGATTGTTTCTTTACTATTCCTCTTAATCCAAATGATAGAGAAAAATTTGCATTTACTATTCCTTCTACTAATCATTCAGCTCCTACTGAACAATATCAGTGGAAACTTTTACCTCCAGGAATGATGAACAGTCCTACATTATGTCAATCCTTTGTTCATATTCCATTACAAATTATACAAAAACAATTTCCTAAGGCTATGATTATTCATTATATGGATGATATTCTTTTTGCCACCGAGCAATGTTCTGAGCTGAAACAACAATTTCAGCTGGCTAAAGACGTTCTTCCACAACATGGGTTGCAAATAGCGGAAGAAAATTTTCAAAAAACAGGTTCCTTTTCAATATTTAGCCCATGCTATTAATAAAAATATTATAACTCCACAAAAGTTCCAGTTTCAAACTAATAATTTCCGTACTCTAAATGATTTTCAGAAATTACTGGGTGATATTAATTGGGTACGGCCTAGTTTAGGAATTTCAACTTATGCTTTAACTAATATTTTCAATACTCTAACAGAAGACATTGACTTAAATAGTCCTCGCATTTTAAGCCCAGAAGCAAAAGAGGAGTTAAAATGGCTGCAAAAAAGAGTACAAAATAGCCAACTAACAAGGATAAATATGAATCTTCCAAATTCTCTTTTAATATTTCCATCTTGCCATTCCCTATTGGGATACTTTGGCAAGATGAGGGAATAATAGAATGGATATTCTTACCCAAAAAAGATACAAAAACCTTCATACTTATCCTGAAAAAATTGCAGCAATAATATCAAAAGGCTGTATTCACCTGAGACAGCTTATGGCTGGAGATTCTCATAAAATCATACTAGACCTTAAAAAGCAGGAGCTTTCTTAGCTCTGGCAGTTCAGTAATTCTTGGCAAGTGGCATTAGCAGATTTTATTGGAACAATTGACAATCACCTCCCAAATTCAAAATTTTTACAGTTTTTAAAACATATTTCATGTATTCTTCCTAAGGTTGTCAAACAAGAACACCTCTCTGCTGCACTAATTTACTACACTGGTGGCAGCAGTAATGGAAATGAAGGCTGTTTAGGCCCAACTACAAAATCTTGGAAGACACCTTATTCATCTGCCCAAAAGGTAGAACTAATGGCTCTTGTTCAATTGCTAACTGATGTTTCTGAGCCTTTAAATATTGTGTCTGATTTTGCTTATGTTTGTCATGTTGTTTGTCATATAGAAACAGGTCACATAACTCCAGCTTCTGAATTAGAAATTCTTTTCTGACAATTACAGAAAACTGTTCATGAATGATCTAATCCAATTTACATTACTCATAATCATTCCCATTCTCAACTTCCTGGCCCTATAGCTTCACAAAATGATTTGGTAGATAACTTATTGCTCATACAGAAACTACTGCTGATTATCATAAACTTACACATACTAATGCTTCTGGCTTACATCATAAATATCCCCACTTAACAGTAAAGGAAAGTAAGTGGATTGTTAAACAATGTCCTACTTGTAGGCCCATAAATGTCTCCACTTTCTCTCCAGGAACTAATCCCCGTGGAGAACATCCTAATGAAATTTGGCAAATGGATGTTACACATGTACCCTCTTTTGGCCACCTTCAGTATGTACATGTAACAGTGGACACATTTTCTAATTTTATTTGGCAACTGCTCAAGCTGGTGAAAAAGCCTCACATGTATGTTCTCACTTATTACATTGTTTTGCTCTAATGGGCCTGCCAGCACAGCTAAAAACTAATAATGGGCCTGCCCAAATTAGTCAATCTTTTAAAAAAAAACTTGCAGTGACTGGAATATTAAGCATGTTACAGGAATTCCATATAACCCCCAAGGACAAGTGATAGTAGAAAAAAGCAATCCCTTATTAAAATTAATGTTGCAAAAACAAAAAAGGGAGAGATGGAGGAGAATCTGCAAAAGACAAACTATCTAAAGCATTGCTAACTTTAAATATTCTTAATAGACAACAAATTTCTAATACCACAGCAGCAGAAAGACAATGGGAGGTTAATAAAAAGAATGAAAATGAAAAACATGAACAACCAATATATTGGAAAAATGAAAAAACCAATAAATGGGAAAAAGGAGAGTAAAAGATTTGGGGCTGAGGTTTTGCTCTTATCATTACAGAAACAGAAGAGCAGTGGATCCCCTCCAGAAGAGTCAAGCCTAGAGTTGAAGATGCTGCTGAGACATAAGCTATGGAAATGGTGATTTCACATTGGATTAATTATAGGTAAAGTATTAGGTCAAGGTAAGATACCACATCATAATTACACTTATTGTGCATACATAAACAACCCACCTCTTTTAGAGTTGTTAACTTGGAACGATGAGTCTTACCCAATTTATCTTAATCAATCTCACCATTTTCTAGGACCTATAGATATACAACTACCCATAAAGCCAAAAGAATAAGGGAAATTTATAGAAAATTTAACTTTACCTTTTATATACTGCCCTGTTTATATTGTATATTGTTCTGTATGCATGCAAACTAAAAATTGCAGTGTAGTTTTAACAGAGAAAAATCAAATCAAAATTATGCTCTCATTTTCCCTTCTTTATCATAGAAATCAGAAAATATGGTAAATCTTAAATGTCCCTCTCACAACAGACTACTTAATGAAAAATGGCATATATGTCATGGCTTTACAGAGGTTGTGTTATTTAATGATTCATATGGAATTGTAAAGGATCAGGCTCTTATAGGAATACTGAAGCCTATTAAAAACACAACCATATCTTGGATCATTAATAATTCAACCATAATCACAAATGACAGTAATCCTTATTTCTGGAATTTTGGTAATACAGTATTTACTAACAGCTCAACAAATTGGAAAAATCAAGGAAGATATATCCCACAACCATGGGACACTAAACTTAACAAAACTCAAAGTTATTTGTGGAAATTATTCTGGGAAATGGCCCAATTTTTGAATGGCAAGGCAGTAAAACTAATATTACCAGTTTAAAAAGAAAATCAACTCAATTTCTTACAGTATGTGTATGAGATCCTCTAGTTTTTATCATTGGAAAAGTAACTTTTGGTGAAAGGAACACTAGTTGCTCCAATTGCTCTTTATTTACATGTTTTAAGAATTCATGTTTGCAGGAAAATCAAACTCTTTTTATAGCAAGAAGAAGAAAAGGACTTTGGTTATCGGTTTGGATGACCAGACATTGGCAGCAGCCTCTGGAATCCCAGTTGCTGTGGCATTTCCTCCACCATTATTTAAAAAGAACTAAAAGACTGATTGGACTTTTAATAACAGGAATTTGGGGACTGATTGGCATCATATCTGCTGTAGCCATCGCTGGGATAGCCCTGCATCAAGGAGTCCAAACTCAACAATATGTTAAGGACTGGCATAAAAATGTAAGTGAGTTGTGGCATAACCAGTCTCACATTGATATGGAACTGAATAATCATATGAATGATCTTGAAAAAACTATTATATATTTGGGTATTCAAATCTATAATTTAAACTTGTTGAGAGCCCTTAAATTTGATTGGAATGAAAGTTCTTTTGTATTACTCCTTTGACTTAAAATAATAGTGAACATGATTGGGAAGAAGTAAGCTATCATTTGATTGGATACAAGCATAATATTTCTTTAGATATTTTAGAATTACAAAAGAAAGCATTGAACATGTCTCAAAATGAATTGAAAGAAAACCCTGGTGCAGAAATTTGGAATGAATTGTCTGAAAATTTAAATATTATCAATCCATTTCACTGGTGGAAACATAAAATAGTTCAAATATCATTTTGGATTGGATTAGGAAATATTGTTATATGCATTTTAATTGTTTGTATTGTCTAGGGTAGAGTAATGACATATATTCATAGAAAAAATCAAAACTTAGGTCAGATAAATGCATTTATTTTTTAGAAACTTAGCCATGAAAAACTAATTTTACTTTATTTAGTAGAAAATAGTATACTAATAATACGTTGATCTTAATACTTATTATCTGCACAAAAATATTCACTTAAGGAACCTGAAGAAGTATAAATATAAATGAAATTGCCTTCCATATAAGAGTTCAAAAGCTTGACTGGTGGCCAATGATGGGTAAGATTCTTAGAGGAGGACAACCTAAGAGAGGCACAGTCACAAGAGCCTATGGAAGAAGACAAGTGTGAAAGGAGGTCACCTTGTATCAACTTATATAATAGTTCCTATGATCTTCATTGAAAAAATATAAAAATTAAAAAGGGTAAATAATGGAGTTCAAATAAAGGCCATGACAACTGACAGAAAGCAGGCTGCCTTGGAATGTGGGAGACAGGCTGGAAACTAGGATACAGGTGCCTTTAGTCTCAAGAAACTGAGATAAGATCTGAAAGGAGACTGGTGGAGAGACATCCTGAGCTTCTAAGAGTGCAACATGCATATGGTAGATAAATATTTACAATGTCTGCTATGTGCAGGAATGTAAAGAGAACTGAACCATTAACCCTCAAAATTTGCTGACTTTAGTAAAGTGTAAACTGTCACATATCTATTGCCTTTTTGCATGCACACACGTATTTTCTTTGTTCAGAAACCAAATAATAGCCATGGTTTATTATGTGGTGGGGCTCTTCTTCTCCCTTTGGATGGAAAGTCCCCTGATCCCAGTTATTTCTTCTCTTTGTCTCATTCTTTCTCATCCGTGGCACTGTTTTCATGGACCCAATTCCTGAACATCAACACCTTTGTATCTAAAATAAGTCTCCTTAAACAGCATACAGTTAGATCATGATTTTTAACAATTCTGCTATTTAGTGACTTTTGATCTGGGAATTTAATCCATTAACATTCAGTGTTATTACTCTAAAGGCAGTAATTTCATCAACTATTTTGCCCTTTAGTTTTTCTATGTCATATATTTTTTTCTCTTTCCCTCTATTACAACCTCCTATTCTGTATGGTTGAAACTTGTGGTGAAACCTGAGTGATCCTTTTCTCAGTTCTGTTTGTGGATACTTTAAAATACTTTCATTGTGGTTGCACTGTGTTTGTATTACATAACCTAAGTATATAACTTGCTAATATGAACATATACCAACCTAACATCTATAGCATACACTTTCTCTGTTCTTATAACCTGCTGTTTCCCCTCTTTAAGCTCTTTTACCCCATATTAACTCATTATATTTTTGTGTCCATTACCAGAGGATTGACTACTTCTTATTTAATTGCATTCTTTTATATGAATTGAAGTGGACAGTTATATATTGATGATAGAGTACTATTGGACTTTGCTCTACTCATTTAATTACATTTCCTGAAGAGCTTCACTTCTTCACACTGTTCCAATTTACTTTCCCTGTCTTTTCTATGCAGTGTAAAGGAAACGCTTTATCTATTCTTGTAGGGCACGTTGCTTGTTGATGAACTCTCTCAGTTTCTGTTTATATGTGAAAGTTTTCATTCCAGTCTCATTTTTTAGGGCATACATGGGAAGCAAATGCTCAACCAGTGAGCTACACCTGTTCCCTTCTAGGCACATTTAATAAGGACAGTTTTGCCAGATAAGGACTATTTGGCTGGCAATTTTTTCATTCACTGCCTTAAATATATCATACCAATTCCTTCTCATATATATAGTTTCTGATGAGAAATCAGCACTTAGTTTTATTGATTGTGCCTTTTATGTGATGAATCATGCTTATCTTGCCACTTTCAGAATTCTGTCTCTATCTTTGGCATGAGATATTGTTAGTATGTGTATTGGTGTAGATCTATTAAGGTTTATCTGTTTGGTGTGTGTTACAATTCTTGGATATGTGTTTTTATGTCTTTCTTAAGAGTTAGGTAATTGTTGGCCATTATTATCTCAAATATTCCTTCTCCTCCTTTATCTTTTATTTCCTTCTGAGATTCCCATGATGCATGTGTTTCTATGCTTCATCCTGTCCCTTAATTCCCATTATCATTGCTCAATTTTTTTCTATAAATTCTCTATCTGTTCTTCCAACTGTATGACCTTGTCCATTCTTCTAGTTCACGGATTCTTTTCCTGTTACTTTTCAATTTTTCTGTTGTGTGTTTTTAGTATATTTATAATCTCCATTATTGTGACTTTCATGCCCATAATTCATTTAATATTTCTTTTTAAATATTCTAAGTCTTCTTTCTGCCCCCATATTATCTTCTTAACACATTTAAGTTTGTATTCATCTTTAGTTTACTTTTATCCATATTTTCTCTCATCTCCTTAAATTGATTTAGGAAATTTGTTGGGAGGACTTTGAAATTTTTTTCCCCCAAATTCTGTGTCTCCACTGAAGTTTTAATTTGTGCCCATTACTGAAAAATATTTTCCTATTTCTTTTATTGCATGTGATTTTTTTTCTGATGTCTGGGTAATTGATTATTTTGATTGCTGTTTCTTGAAATTAACTTTTCCTCTTGCCTTGAGTTTTCTTGTAGATTTGTTGCAAGTTAAAACTGTTCTATGATGCTTGGTCCAGCTTATAATGAATTTTTTTTTGTAGCCTGTGTTTAAATTTTCAGATTTTCTTAATTCTTCTGCAGTGTTATTTGCCCTGGATATGTGTTGCAACTTTAAGTTGTCCTTTTATGTGCAATTGGGAAAGCAGCATTTCCTTGGTACTTTCTCACAGAATCCTGATCACTTCTGTTTGTTTTTGTGCAGAATTTTCTCCCCAGATTCTATGGTTTGTTTAACTTCTCTCCCTCATTCATTACTGCTTCTTCATTATACTCTTCAGTTCTCAGACCCATTGTACCTTAGAGCAGTTTAGTTTTCCCCATTTTTTCTGAAACTTTTCTTGCCTCTAGTTACTTTTCTGATAGTGTACCCCACCCCAGGAAGCCACGTAGGGTTAACCCTAAAATATATTTTTATTCATTATGTGATGCAGCAGAAACTGGGCTGAGTATGTGCACCTCATACCAACAATTCTGCCTCAGTTTCTTTTACAATTTTGGGTATGTGTGCTCATCAGCTGATTGTGTTCTGACCTGGATTCGTCACTTTGGGTTCCTATGCCTCTATATGTGTGGTTTTCTATTCTGCTGCAGAGAGTGGCTTTATTATCTGCATCTCTGGCAGGAGGATGTCAGATCATGCTGCTTCTATGTGATTCTTAAGCTAAATGAGAGCTAATGGGAGCAAGTGAGGTAGATCAGGTAAATCAAAATTTCAAAAAAATATTAAAACCTCATCACTATAGGAATCACATTTTGGGAGGAAGTTTTTATTTATATGTGAAAGATAGGTCTACTTTTCATGAAATGTCTATTTCATTTTAATATCTATTAAACATTTCTTATTTTTCTTGTAAGATATTGATGTTTTCTACTATATTCCTAACTATTAAAGAATTTTATATTCATGCTTGTGAAATCTTTGTTTTTACAAATAAAACATTCTACTGATTTATGTGACCACCTACTAACTATTAGTATTCAAGTTTCCACTAAGGTCACCATTGAATAATATTATCATTTTCATTGTCATATAGGAAAAGTATATGAATTGCATGATTTTTACTGTCACATGTATGATGTTAGGCAATAATGGTAATACATACCACGTTTTTGTTTCTTGGATTTTTTACTGAGCTCTGTATACTTTAGTGAATTGTGTGTCCAAAACCCCATGATAATCTCTTCATCAAATATTGGTCTAAGTTTTCTTAATGTAAAGATATTTGAATTAAATAGAAAACAACATTCCCATTTGCTTACAGATTCAAGGGTGATATTTCCCAAATGAGATAGCTCTATGAGCTATCTCATTTGGGAAAAGGGAAGAAAAGAGAGCACAAAGAAGTCATTAATACAAAATATTTAGACATTCCCTAGGAAGTGCTTTAAGAGCTTTCTACTGGGGATAGGGAATGATAATTTATTTGTGAAGCATTTGGTTCCATTTGAGCAGCTTCATATCCCTGCAGACTTCAGTTTTTGGAGGTCTTTGCTTTTGGTGAATTTCCTTGTATACAACTGAACAGGATGTTGGAAAATATTTCCTCCATGGCTATACAACTTTTGCTACCTCTTTCCTACCTACCTTTGGAAGTTTGATAACACAAAGTTTGGTTTAGTTTCAAACAGTTATTGTTGGAAAAGAAGCTGAGACCAGAGCATAAAGGGTTAAGCATTTAAAAAGCATGCTTGCTGGAGAAGAAACATTAAGCAAATATCTACAAGGACTCTGCGTACTGCAGAAATTAGTAGGAGGAAGCAGAGTGGGATGAACCCACCACTAAGAAGTTACTATATAAATTCCTAAGAAAAACTATCTAGTGATACAGGAACCGGCAGCTCTCTTACATGCCAAGCAGAGGAACTAGTGAAGGATGCCCTACTTTTGTTATCAGCTTTGTGGTATAAAAAGCAGTTTCAGCCTAAATAAACTTGCATGCATTCCATGTGGAGTGAGGTCCCCTGATCCCAATCTTTCTCTGGATCATTCCTGGCATCGTCTACCTCCAAGTTGATTTACAACAAGTTATACTCTCTTTTACCCTAGGCTCTTGACTTTTAGGCAGGAAAATAAAAATCTTAGTTCTATTCCTTATAGTTACAATTAATTCCTTGTATCAAATTTTATGCCCACAAATACTTTCATGAACTCCTTTTCACATAAGATGTGACTTATGTAGTTTGATCTTGTTAGGTTTGGTAGAAGAGTTACATACATTTTTAGCTGTGTCATTTTGTCTAAATGAAAGGATATATCTGTCACCTCTTTATATAATTCAGAGCTAAGCTCAACAATTAGCTTTAAAGCCACATTCCTTAGTTGGTCTGTGGCACATGATTGAGTTCTAACCAGCCTTTGTCATTTGTCAGTAAAGAGTTAACAAAACACTTTCTCCTTCTCTAAGGACTAATTCAACTTGTGCTAAATTTCTATCATCTTTGAACTATATATCTTCTACAGGTACACTACAAGGTGTTACTGTGATGCAAACACTGCTTATGAACCCAGCTGGGGTAACTGCATCTGGACAGGGAGAAAAGTTGTTGACTAATAAATATGTAGGGAAAGTCCAATTTTGGCATTCCCTGAGTAAAATGAATCTTGCAAATCAATATGTCCATGTAGCAGTGTGGCATTTTATGAATTCCAAAAATAGATATTGGATTACACTTATAAATTGGTCTGTTCCTTTGGGCTTGAAGAAATTATGATTAGAGTTTGATTGGGCCACATAAGTAGGGCATTGAGTCCATGACCCTTGGTGTGTGGGAGCTCACAGATAAAAGACATGGCAAAGGACAGAGTTGAAGTTCTGATGCTGAGGTTTGAGCAGGAGCACAGAAAGTAAACACAGAGGAGAGGGACACAGAAGAATAGAGACCTCTCTTAGACACAGCAGAAGCCCTGGGGAGACAGAGCCATTTGCTTGATAGTCTACAGCTGGCCTTGTGAAAACAGGCAAAGCCTGGAGAGCCTCATAGTCTACCGTTGAACTTGTGGAGATAGCACAGGAGCTGAGCCCAGAGACAAGCAAGCCCCAGGAAGACAGGAACCCAGGAAGCCAGAACCCTCACAAATGTCAGCAGCCATCTTACTCCAACACATGCCAATAGGCTTTGGTGAGGAAAATAACTTATGCTTTACGGCCTGGTAACTGTGGGATTCTATCCCAAATAAATTCCCTTTATAAAATCCAAAGTATTTCTGGTGTTTTGCTTCAGCACCCCTTTGGCTGACAAATACAGCCCATTTGAGGGCTAAGAACTATGCCAATAACACTTCTGTGTGCTGGGAATTCTAATACACTGCTTTATAAACCTGCTGTGTTGTCTCTTTCCTCACATCTGAGATGTAGTAGAAGAATATGAGAAGGATAGCTTTTCAATGACTATATAGACAGCTATGAAAATTAATGCAGAAAAGAAAATCTTGCATTACCTTGATGCCAAGGACAGATAAAGACATCACAAGAAATTCATATTATCCACCAATTACCTTTATAAGTATATATGCAAATATCCTCACAACAATACTGGCCAATGGAATCCTGCAGTAAATTAAAGGGATTATACACCATGATCATGTGAATTTTTTCCAGGAATGAAACAGTGGATTAATTCAAAAGAAAAAAATTAAAGAAGACTTGAATAAATGGAACATATCCCAATTTCAAAGATTGCAAAGATTAATTTTAATAACATGGCATTACTACCAAAACAATAAAGAAAAATTCAATATAATCCATAATAAAATTCTAATTACCTTTTTTCAGAAATGCAGAAGCCAATACTCAAGTTTGTATGCAAGTACAAGGGGCACAAATTACATTGACGTAAAAGACAAAAGACAGCCTAACAAACTATGCAAGTATTACTTTAAAAAATCCTGCCTAGGCACATTTATCTTATTTTACCCTAAAAACAATCTCTATTATTTTTCAAGTGTTATGAAAGGTGAATAAATGAACACAGGTTGGTTAAATGACATGATTAAGGTCTTTTTAATGAAGAAAATTTTTAAAAAGCTTGATAATATTCACAACACATAATTAAACCCATATTCTTTTTTTTTTAACCTTCAGCATTGATATAGTATTCTCTTTGACTTTGCTACAAAAATATTACATTATTATTGTTAACTATATTCTATAAAGTGCATTGCTTTTTTTCCCCCCATGTGTCACCATATTCTTAATACCTTGTAATTGGGGAATGTTCTTGTCTATGTTCTATAGAACTTCATTTGCTTCAAAGCTAATTTACCACCAAAATCGCTATATTACAAAGTCCCTAGAAAAACTCCAGCTGCTTTTAATTTAACAATAACCTCTGTAAACCAACCCTTTCAGCTATACTCAAACTTTTAAATTTTCAGTTTTAGTTATACCCATTATAATGTGTTAAAATCAACTCTACCAATTTCCAAATACTTACTATGAACCTTATTAAATATTCTAAATATATTCATCATCAGTTCCTCATTTACAACCCACATTTTGCCACCTACTAACCAGTTTAAATTCACAAATTAACTCAATGAATTTAGTTCATATCAGTGAGACTATACAATATTAGCCCTTTTCTGTGTGGCTTATTTCACTCAATGTAATATCCTCAAATTTCACCCATGTTGTCATATGATTTCTAAGTTCATTTCCTCTAATGGCTGAATAGAATTTCATTGTATCTATAAACCTTCTTTTAAAAAATCCATCCATTGGTTCACAGACATTTTGGTTGTTTCCATACTTTCTCAGTTGTGAATAATGCTGCTATTAACATTTGTGTGCAAATATCTGTTTGCATGTCTGCCTTCAATTCTGCTGAATATATTCCTAATATTGGGATTGCTGATAATAGGGAAGTTCTATTTTAAGCTTTCTGTGGAGCTGCCAAACTGTCTTTTACAGAAGTTGAATAATTTTACACTCTGAAAGTGAAGGAGGATTCCTATTTCTCCACATACTATCCAACACTTGTAGTTTTTCTGTTCATGTGTTTGTTTTAATAATGACCACTCTGTAAGGCATGAATTGATATCTCATTGTAGTATTAATCTGGATTTCCCTAAATGCTAGTGGTATAGTGGATCTTTTCATGTGCTTTTTGGTGGTTTATATTTCCTCCTTGGAAAAATGTCTATTAAAGTTTTTGCACACTTTTGAATTGGGTTGCTTAATTTTATCATTGAGGTATGTGATCTCGTTTATGAAGCATGGAAGTCAAACTCTTATCAGATATGAAGTGTCCAATATTTTTCACCCATTGAGTAAGCTGCCTTTTCACCTTCTTAACAGTCATTTGACATGCAAAAGTTTTTAATTTTGAGGAAGTCACATTCATCTATTTTTTCTTTCATTGCTCCTGCTTTGGAGTAAAGTTTAAGAAACCACCACCTACTGCAAGTCTTAGAAGAGGTTTCCCTATATTTTCCTCTAAGAGTTTTATGGTTGTTGCTTTTATACTTAGGTCCTTGACCCATTACAAGTTAATTTTTGTATAAGGTGTGAGATTGGGTTCCTCTTTCTTTCTTTGGATTTGAATATCCAGTTCTCACAGGACCATTTGTTGAATAGACTGTTCTGGTCCATCTGGGATGGCTTAAGAGCTGAAGGAGTTTGATATTATTTTTGAATTCCAAAAAGAGTTTTTGATTATATTTGTAAACTGATCTTTATGATCACTTGATCAACTTAACATTAAGGCTTTGATTCAACCAAGTCATTAATGCATGCAAGGTTGAGTCTTGCCCCCTTTTTGGACGATATACATGGATGCTCAATGAAGAACACAGAAGTAGATACTCACAGAACACAGAGGAAGAGAGAGTTCCATAGACATGGCAAAGGCCCTGGGAAGAGAGATGAACCATTCGACTGGTTGTTTATATTTGTCCTTGTGAAGAAAAGAGAGCAGATAAGCCTGGATAGAAAGGAAGCTTTGGAAGAGTCACAAGCCTAATGCCAGCCTACAGCTGAGATCAGAAGAAGCTGGATCCAAGCAGCCTTAAGAGAGGAGAGGAAGGCTGAACGCTCAAAGAAATATCCTGCCGCCTTGCATCAACAAGTGGCAACAGGTTTTGAGTGAAAAAATACCTCTTATGGTACCTTGTGCTGGACTCTTTACAGCCTTTTAACTGTAAGCTTTTACCCTACATAATGATCCTTAATAGAAACGAAAAGATTTCTGGTACTTTGCAACATACCCCATTGGCTAACTAATACAACAGCCTTGTCAAAAACGACTTGACTAAAAATGTGAGTGTCAATTTCTGGATTCTGGATTTTTCTATCTTTACGCAAATAACATGCTGTTTTTCCACTGTAGCTAAGTAATATGATTTAAAGACAGAAAGTGAGAGTTCTCCAATTCTGTTCTTCTTTCTTAAGGCATTTTTGGCTCTCTGGGGCTTCTTAACTTTCCAAATATTTTTGATAATTGGATTTTCAATTTCAAAAAAAGGCTGCTGGAAGTTTTATTGGGATTGTGTTGAATCTGTAAATCAATTTTTATATATTTGTCATCTTAATGGTATTTAGTTTTCCATCCCATGAAAATGGAATGCCCTCCATTTATTTAATCTTCTTTACTATCTTTTAGAAACAATTTGTTATCTGAATACAGATCCTTTATGTCCTTAGATAACTTAATCCTTATATATTTGATTCTTTCTGTCCCTATTTTAAAGGGATTTTTTTTTTGCTTCCTATTCACTTTGCTCATTATTACAGTATAGAAACACTATAGATTTTTGCATTTTAATCGTTCATCTGTCCTATCATTTTGCTAAACTCTTCTATTAGTTCTAGTAGCTTGTGGATTTATCAGTACTTTCTAAATATATGAACATATCATGAGTTGATAGCAAAAGATTTATTTCTTGCTTTCCTATTTAGGGGCAATTTATTTTTTTCTTGCCTAATTGCTCTAGCTAGCATGTTTAGCAATATATTGAAAAACTGTGGAGACTTTGGGCATCCTTTTATTGTTCCAGATATCAGTGGTGAAGCTTTCTGTCTTTCACCATTGAGTACATTTTTAGCTGTGGGGTTTCATATATGCACTTTAAAATAATGACAGGTTCCATCTATTCCTATCCTTTAGATGGTTTTTACCAAGAAAGCATGTATATATTGTCAAATGTATTTTTGCATCATTTCAGATGATCATGTAATTTTTCTTCTTGAATTTGCTAATATAGTGTATTACATTGATTATTTTCTAGTGTAAAACCCCCTTTCCATACTTGGTACAAATCCCAATTTTTATGGTGTATAATTCTATTAATGTGCTTTTGGACTTGTTTGCAAGAATTTTTTGAGAATTTTTGCATTTATATTCTTTAGTAAATTTGTCTGTAATCTTTATTTTGTAATATCTATCCTTGGCTTTAGTTTTAGTGTGATGATGGCTTCATAGAATGAGTTCACTAGTGTTCCCTCCAATTCAATTTTTTTCAAGAAGCTGTGCAAGATTGGTATTAGATCTCTTTTAAATATAAAGTCATATATCCCTGGACTTTTTGGGTAGATTTTTGTTTATTGTTTCAATTTCTTTGCTTGTGATTGGTTTGTTGAAGTCTTCTATTTTTTTTGTTTGTTTGTTTGTTTGTGTCAGAGTGGTTTATTTGTGTGTTTCTAGGAAATTTTCAATTTCTTCAATATTGTCCAGTTTATTGGAGGACATTTGGTCATAGTACCCTCTAATGATCTCTTTTATTTCTGGAGGGTCACTGGGAATGTCTGCCCTCTCATTTGTGGTTTTATTTATTTGCATCATGAGTGTTTTTTCTCTGTTTCTCAGCTAAGAGTTTATCACTTTTGGTCATGCCTCCTTTGCCTGAATTCTTACATATATTCTAACTTTCTTGTAATTAGTGAAAGTCTGGTTTATATATTTTTCATCAGTTTACTTTCAACCAAGAATTTCTTGATTTTTAACTCTTTCTTCAATTTTAATATAAGCAGTGAAGGCTATAAGTTTCACTCTCAGGACTTCCTTCACTGTATTCCATGAAGTTTGATATATTTTGTTCTCATTTACATTTGTCTCAAGATTTTACTAATTTTTCTTGCAACTTATTATTTGGCACTCTGATTATTTAAGAGTATGTTGTTTAACATCAATGTGTTTGTGAATTTCCTGTTTTCAAACTTTTATTGTTTTCCAGCTTCATTTCATTATTATAATTGAAGGTGTTTCATATCATTTCAGTCTTTTAAAACTTATTGAGAAAATTAGTGGTAGTCTGGCTGAATTCCAACCATGGCCTGCCGTTCACGCAGCTGAGTGCGTGGGACAGTTAGGTCCAGGTAAAGGAACTTACATAGATATTTTAGGATTCCAGTAGGTCAGTTATTGCCAAAGACTAGTATTAGTTCAGTAGAACAGTTAATAAAACTTATTTTGAGGGGACCAAGATGGCGTCGATCTAGGTGGGTACTCACGAACCAGATCTCTGGGGATGGCCGACTGTGGACACAGTCCTGCCTGAGGGCCTGTGCTGTGGGCGCATAGAGTGAGAAGCTTGGGTCATCTAGCAGCTGGCAGATCGATGACATGGAGTGATTGGTGGAGATTCGTGAGTTCTGAGCCTGCCTGTGGTCGTCAACACAGAGGGCTGATCCCTGCCTGCACAGAAAACAGCTGGCTGGAGCTGCGGGTCCTACATCCATGACTCCCACTGCCTGCTGGCGTGTGGGAGCATACTCTGAGGGAGGGAGGGCTCCAACAGAAGGTGGAGAGGGGTTTAACTTCTGTGGATTTGGCTGCCTGGAACCCCTCATAGCTTTCGGGAGCAGATAAGCCGGCTCGAAACAGTGCCAGACTGAGGGGAGAAGCAAAACTGCTGAGCAAACTTGTTTTACCCAGCTGCCCGCTGATACTAAGGCTTGGCCCCAGAGGGGGTGGAGTCAGCCAATTTTATCGCTCTGCACTGACAAGCATCAAAGCTTCAGCACTCCTGGGGAGGTAACACAGAAAGAAGCAAGGAAACAAAATAAGAAGAAAAAGTATCAAAGAGAAAACTTTACACACACACAGAACCACCAGCTAAATAAAACTCTAGAGCAGAGAGAGAAGCTAATAAACTGAATAAATCCATCAAGATAAAATGATGACTAAAGGGCAACAAAAAATTACAAACCACACTGAGAAACAGGAAACATGGACCACTCCAATGAACAAACTAAAATCCAGGAATACATGTAGTACATTGAACAACTAATCAAAGATACCCAAACAAATATCATGAACCATCTTAATGAAGTGAAGGAAGAGATTAAGGATATGAAGAAGACACTGAGAGAATATACTGAAGAAATTGTACACATACGCAAAAAGATAATGAATATGATGGTGATCAATGGCACAACCCAAGAAATAAAAAAGACGCTGGAGTCACATAACAGCAGATTTAAACAGGCAGAAGAAAGAATTAGTGATGTGGAAGACAATACATCTGAAATCAAACAGATAGTCGAACAGATAGACAAAAAAATAGAAAAAATCCAGCAGGGATTCAGGGACCTAACTGACAACAAAAAACGCACAAACATACACATCATGGGCATCCCAGAGGGAGAAGAGAAGGGAAAGGGATCATAAGGAGTGCTGAAGGAAATAATGGCTGAAAACTTCCCAACCCTATTGAGAGAGATGGATGTACAGATCCAGGAAGCAAAGTGCACTCCAAACAATATAAATCCCAAAAGGCCAACTCCAAGACATATACTTGTCAAAATATCCAATGCTCAAGACAAAGAGAAAACACTCAAGGCAGCAAGAGAAAAGAAAACCATCACATACAAGGGAAGCACAATAAGATTAAGTGCTGATTTCTCAGCTGAAACCATGGAGGAAAGAAGACAGTGGTATGACATAGTCAAAGTATTAAAAGAAAAAAATGTCCCACCATGAATTCTCTATCCAGCAAAACTGGCATTCAAAAATGATGCAGAGTTCAAAATATTCACAGATAAACAGAAATTAAGAGTATGTCAATAAGAAACCAGCACTTCAAGAAATACTAAAGGAACTTCAACAAGTTGAAAGGAAAAATCAAGGGAGAGAGAATTGGAGGAGGGTTTAAAAACATCTAAAAAGAAAAAACAGAAATAAAACAACATATGACATACATAAACCCAGAGAAAATATGGATGAAGTAAGAAATTCATTGCAAGTAATAACATTGAATGTTAATGGATTAAATTCACCACTCAAGAGACACAGATTGGCAGAATGGATAAAGAAACACGATCCATTTATATGCTGTCTACAAGAAACCCACCTTCGACCGAGGGGTTCAAGGAGGCTGAAAGTAAAAGGCTGGAAAACAATTTTACAAGCTAACAATAGCCAAAAAAGGGCTAGGAGTAGCTATACTAATATCAGACAAAATAGACTTTAAATGCAAAACTATTGTAAGAAACAAAGATGTACACTATATATTAGTAAAAGAGGTAATTTCTCAAGAAGAGAGAACAATCCTAAACATTTATGCACCTAATTGCGGTGCCTCAAAATATGTGAGGCATACTCTGGAAAAGCTAAGTGGAGAAATAAATGCCCCTACATTTATAATAGGGGACTTTAATACACCATTGTCATCATTAGACAGAACTTTTAGACAGAGAATCAATAAAGAAACAAAGACTCTCAACAATACATTGGAGGATCTGGACTTAATAGACATATACAGAACATTACACCAAAATACAGCAGGATTTACATTCTTCTCGAGTGCTCATGGATCTTACTCCAAGATAGACCACATGCTAGGCCACAGAACAACTCTCAATGAATTCAGAAAGATTGAGATTATACAAAGTAATTTCTCTGACCACAATGGAATGAAATTGGAAATCACTAAGGGCCAGAGAAACAGGTTAGGCACAAGGATATGGAAGTTAAACAACACACTCTTAGACAAACCATGGGTCAAGGAGGAAATCTCAAAAGAAATCAGTAACTACCTGGAAACTAATGAAAACTACAACACAGTGTATCAAAACCTATGGGATGCAGCGAAAGCAGTCCTGAGACGGAAGTCCGTAGCCATAAATACATATATTAAAAAAGAAGATAGAGCTAAAATTGAAGACCTAACTGCACACTTGGAGGAATTAGAAAAACAATAGCAAACTAAACCTAAAGGAAGTAGAAAGAAGGAAAATACAAAGATCAGAGCAGAACTAAATGAAATAGAGAATAAGAAAGCACTAGAAAAAATAAACAAAACCAAAAGCTGGTTCTTCGAGAATATCAATAAAATTGACAATCTGTTAGCCAGACTAACAAAGAAAAATAAAGAAGAGATGCAAATACACAAAATAAGGAATGAGTAAGGGGATATCACTACTGACCCCACAGAAATAAAGGGTATCATAAGAGGATACTTTGAAAAATTATATGCCAACAAGAATGATAACTTAGAGGAAATGGACAAGTTTCTAGAAATGCACAAACAGCCTACATTGATGAAAGAAGAAATTGATGAAGTTAACAGTCCAATTACAGGTAAAGAGAT
Organism: Cabassous unicinctus; assembly: GCA_029593785.1. Classification (NCBI taxonomy): domain Eukaryota; kingdom Metazoa; phylum Chordata; class Mammalia; order Cingulata; family Chlamyphoridae; genus Cabassous; species Cabassous unicinctus. Next base: position 20,305 of record JAQZBX010042739.1, read on the forward strand.
AGACTCAATCATCAAAAACCTCCCAATTAAGAAGAGCCCAGGACCAGATGGCTTCACAGCTGAATTCTACCAAACATTCCAAAAAGAGCTAACACCAATTCTACTTAAGCTCTTTCAAAAAATACAAGTAGAAGGAATATTGCCTAACTCATTCTATGATGCCAACATTACCCTCATACCAAAACCAAACAAAGATACCACTAGAAAGAAAAATTACACAGCAATTTCTCTAATGAACCTAGATGCTAAAATCCTCAACAAAATACTTGCTAATCGCATTCAACAACATATCAAAAGGATTATACACCATAATCAAGTGGGTTTCATCCCGGGTATGCAAGGATGGTTCAATACAAGAAAATCAATCAATGTAATACACCACATAAACAATCTGAAAGAAAAAAATCACATGATCATCTCTATAGATGCAGAAAACGCATTAGACAAAATACAGCCCTCTTTCCTGATAAAAACACTGCAAAAGATAGGTATAGAAGGAAACTTTCTGAATATGATAAATGGTATATATGAAAAACCCAAAGCTACCATCATCTTCAAATGTGAAATCCTAAAAGCCTTCCCTCTGAGATCAGGAACAAGACAAGGATGCCCACTATCACCACTCCTATTTAATATTGTCCTAGAAGTAATTGCTCGAGCACTGAGGCAAGAAAAGGATATAAAAGGCATCCCGATTGTAAAAGAAGAAGTAAAAACTTCGTTATTTGCAGATGACATGATCTTATACATAGAAAGCCCAGAGAAATCTACAACAAAGCTTCTAGAACTTATAAAGGAGTTCAGTAATGTTGCAGGCTATAAGATCAATGCTCAAAAATCAGTAGCATTTCTGTACACCAATAACGAGCAATCGGAGGAGGAAATCAAGGAAAAAATGCCTTTTACAATACTAACTAAAAGAATCAAATACCTAGGAATAAATTTAACTAAAGATGCAAAGGACTTATACACAGAAAATTACACAACAATGTTAAAGGAAATCAAAGAAGACTTAAATAAATGGAAAAATATTCCCTGTTCATGGATAGGAAGATTAAACATCATGAAGATGTCCATCCTACCCAAACTAATCTACAGATTTAATGCAATCCCAATAAAAATCAACACTATATTTTTTAAGGAATTGGAAAAACTAACCACAAAATATATTTGGAAAGGTAAGAAGCCCCGAATTGCCAAAGACATATTGAAAAAGAAAAATCAAGTTGGAGGTATGACATTACCGGACTTTAAAACATATTACAAAGCTACAGTGATCAAAACTCCATAGTATTGGCACAAGGAGAGACCTGCTGATGAATGGAATCAAATTAAGAGTTCTGATATAGATCCTCGCATATACAGTCATCTGATATTCGACAAGGCTTCTAAGCCCACTCATTTGGAGGAGAATGACCTCTTTAACAGGTGGTGCTTGGAGAACTGGATATACATTTCCAAAAGAATGACATAAGAATACCATCTCACACCTTATACAAAAATCAACTCAAGATGGATGAAAGATCTAAATATAAGAGCCAAAACCATAAAGACCTTGGAAGATAATGTAGGAAAGCATCTACAGGACCTTTTAATAAGAAAT
>JAQZBX010042740.1:0-12336 GCA_029593785.1 Cabassous unicinctus
TAGTGAGCAGGTATGCCAAACACTAGGGCCCTCATCCTCCCGCCTACATCATCTCTAGTGCTTACTAAATTTCACACACTAGAGAGATGGCCTCCAGGCTGTCATTGTGCTGGCAGCTTCACCTGGTCCCAGAGCCCCCTCGGTTACCTCCAGGCCCATGCCCGAACCAGTGTTCTATGCAGATAGCCAAACAGCTCCTGACGGCATTCCAGGGCAAATGCAGCATGTTCAAAGTTGTCCTGAACACACAGGCAACTTGGTCCTCATCTGCTCTGGGCTTTCCTTCCAAGGCTTTATAGGACCCAGGCAGCACTGCACGACCTTTAAGGAGCCAGCCCAATGGTTGAGTGCATTCATAGAAGGGTGAGGTGAGAAAGCCTGCAAGCTATTCTTACATAGCCTGGACATAGGGGATCCCCACTGGTGTCATCTTGGTCTTCAAAAGAAGATCCACAGTGCGGTGGAAGAAGCCAGGTGCTGAGAATACTGGTGAGAAGGACTAGGAGGACGCATACCAGCACTTTCTTGCCCATGTGCCCAGGCCCCCACTGGCACCCTCGCATCCTTCCTGGGCAAGGTAGCTGCTACGTGTGGTAAGCCATAGAGCCCCACATGGTGCCGGAAGACATGGCACACCTCCCCACAGGCTGAGGGGTGGGGTGGGAGGGGCACACATGCACCTACATGTGCCCAAGCAGCTGTGAAAAGATGGGCTTCTTGCCTATCTGAGCTACAAGAAGTGCCTCACAGGAAAACCTCAAAAAACAAGGAAGGACCATGGGAGCTGTAGGGCTGGCTTCGAGCTGTGCAAATGTGGCTGCTCTGGCTGGATATGAGGAACAGTGAGATTGTGGGCAGCCGGTACTGAAACAGAGGCTCAGATCCGGCCCCACAGGACACACATGAATCAGCACCACAAACCACCTTAGCCACTAAGAGCCTGTGAAATCTGGAAGAGTTCAATAGTGGGGAGCCACGAACCCATCAGCATAGCCATGTCCACTAGAAGCCTCCTGGGGAAGCTGCAGCTGGCCAGCAGCTCCTCCCAGGAGGGTCAGAGCTATGCCTGGGAACCAAGGTGCATCCCACGGAGCGTCACCCCTCCAAGGCCAGCCTCTCTCCTCCCCAGACCTCAACCTACTCATTAACATCCACTCTAACCCTCAAGCTCTGCAGGTGGGACAGTCCACGGCATTCTCTATATCTCAAACAACCCTCTGAGGTAGATACTTCTGGCATCCTCATTTTACAGATGAGGGTGAAACTGAGGTACACAGGGAGATTAGGAAAGCTGCCCAAGGCCTGCAGAGTACTGGCACCTGGCTCCAGAGCCCAAGGCTTTAAACACCACAGGGTGGAGACTCCCTAGATGAAGTTAGGAAGGAGTGTGCCTGGAGCTGCCCTGAGGGTGGGGATGCCTGGAATAAAGGAAGGAGGGAGGGAGCTCAAGCAAGTGGTAGCGCCACATCCCGATGACCCAGTCGAGGTTGTGGATGCTATTGTGCTGAGTCTCTCCTGGATACTGTGGTCCTGTGGGCCTGAGTGGTGGACCACTGCGCTGGTAAGCCCCAGTGACCAACCCTGGCCGGAACTCACATTCTTGTGTGCTTTCCTCCCCTACAGAGCACAGAGAGGCGTTGCCACTCCAGTTCCAGGCTTAAACCTAAAGGAAAGAAGGGCTGCCAGCCTCAACTTTTGCCCTCTGGAGAATGCCAACTGTCTCATATGGGGCCCAACTACCCTGAGACCACCAGACTGGTTGGAAGCCCACACTGGGCAAGGAGAGCAGTGAAGAGCCCAGGCAACAGTGAGAATCAAGGCCTGAGGCCCATGGGGAAGCCTTCTAGCCTGCCCCAAGCTGGCTATGCTGAGCAGAGAGGAGCTGACCCTGCTGAGTCCTGCCCAAGTTGCAGAACCACGAGCACATAATAAAATAGCCTTTTTCTTTTAAGCCAATATGTTCTGGGGGTCATTTGCTTTGCAACAGGAGATAACCCAAAATGCCAATTCATTCACATTTTGTTTTAGTTAGGTATTTGTCATTTTTAACCAAGAAAAGTTCTCACTGACTCAGCATTGGTCTTGAACAGGCAATCCAGGAGACCCTCCGAGTGTATTTCAGTTCCCTTAATCTGAGACACTCCCGGCCACCCTGACTAGCCAGCCCAGAGCACCTGCAAGCTGAGTCGGGTTGGCCAATCCACTCAGCTGCCAAGATGCCCATTTCAGTCCCGGTTCCTCCAACCACATCCACTTGCATAACAGCTGGAGGCTTTTCATTCATTCAACACTCACCAATGCCTGCTCTGTGCCTGATACTGGGCTGAGCACTGAGAAGATAAAGATCTAGAAGTCGCAGCACTGCCCTCAGGAAGCTCAGACTCACAGTTAATCACAGGAACCTCAATGGGAGGTCCAGGCATGGGCATCCACACAGGTGGAACGCCACCTATCTCAGACTGGTGACTTCCTGGAGTAAAACAGCCAAATTGAATCCCAAAGATCAAATGCTGGTAGAAAGGAATTCCAGGCAATGGGGGTCATGGAATCTAGGAAGAGCCCAAGACGCTGCTATAGAATAGTGTGGGGGTAGAGAAAGGCAAAGGAAACAAGGCGAGAGGTGGGCAGGGTCTGGTAAGGCACCATGTAGAGGATGGGCTTTTGTTAAAACTAAAGGGAGGCAGCTGGCAAGGGCCTTAAGGCTGGGGGGTGGGGGGTGGGGGGAGCAGGAATTAGGGCTGTGGCAAGCTTGGGTTTTAGCATTAAACACCCCTGGGTTGATTCCTCAGTCCTCAATTCCTAACCTACAAAGCTGGGCAGAACCCACTCATCCTTACAAGCACCTTGGGAGGCAGATTAAAACGTCGTGTTGTGTTTCTTCTGAGCTGTACATGTTCCACATCTGTACATTTCTGAGCTGATGATGTCCCTTGCTTAATTGATGAGGTGTGATGGCTTAACTGACACTGCATTCCCTAAGTGATGCAACTCAGATTAGATGAAATATGATAGTGGACAGGCACAAAGCCCCTAGAACAGTGCTGGCCTGACAGTGTGCCTTTCTGGCAGGGCAGCTGCCTGTACTGGACTCTCGGTCAGAGGACATGGCTGCTCCACTGCATTCCATCGGCAGGAATAATGGACCTCTTTTTCTAAAATGCTCTTTTTGGAGGAGTGAGAGAAAAGGATGTCATGACTTGGCTACTTAGAGAACTTTTCCTGACAAAGATGAGTTCCAACTATCTCCAGCTTCTGGCCTTTCCTTGTATAGAGACAGAAACAAAAGATAAATTAACACATACCCTCTCCTCTGGAGATGCAGTAGGCAATTTTATAGTCTCTGAACAACCCCAGACAGAATGTGCACCCACTGCACCCTGTTTCTCCTTGAAACCACTCCATACACCTTCTACAATCACCTCCTTGGGCCACCCACAGCTCCCTTGGAACAGCCATTAGTCTGTCCCTGTCAACGTCTGGGGGTTCACTGAGATGACAGCAATAGCACAATGCTTTCAATCTGGCAGACAGTAAAGAGTAAGTTATAGTAAGTTATATTTTGACAGGGCAGTCTGGTAGGGTTGTTTTCTCCTTTGCATCAGGGAAAAGCTCTCTGGAGGAGGCCAAGACATGGGAATTGAAGAACAATGACCTGGCCCTCTCGGTGGTCCCACTACCTATGGTTTGGGCTCCCGTTTCTGGGCTTTTATGCTCTGATTACTTACTGGATAGATGTGACTGAACATCTGTGACTAAGCCCTGCTGAAATGGTAGTTTGGGGAAGTTAAGGTTGCCACTCACTGCACCTTGTTCCTGGGAACACTTTTCCCAGATAGCCCAAGAGAACTTGATTTTAATAAACTCTGGCAAATTTGTAACTAAAAATGAATAACACAGAAATGCTCGAAACATTTATTAAGTGACAAGAAGTTACAAAACAATATTAAATATAAGTGTGGTGGTGGTGGTGAGGGTGGGCTTGGTTATAAAAGGTGTTCAGTATCTCAACTGCAGGGGTGGAAGCATGAAACTCCCCAGGTGATAAAATTGTATAGAAATAAACACACATGCACACACACACAGCAGTAGAAATAAAATGGAAAAGCTGAATAAGCTCGGTGGGTTTTATCAATGACAATGTGATATTATACTAAAGTTTTGCAAACTGTTATTACTGAGAGAAACTGCGCAAAATGTACAAGGGATCCCTTGAACCACCTGCTGTTGTTATCTCTACCACTTTCAACCACAAAGCTTCTCCCAGTCTTCTTAAGTAAGCACCACCAAAGCGAGATGGCTGAGAGATTCAAAACACAGCACAGGAAGGAAGCTGTAGCAACCACGCAACCGTTTTCTGCCACCAAGTACAGTAGAAGAAAGTGACAGGTACATCATTTATAGATCTTAATCACTTCCCCTGCAGCATTTTGCCAACACAAAACCAAGAGAATTTTGGAAACATTCACTATCTGTTTCTTCTTATATTTTCCCCCACTCCAATTTTGGGTATAGCTGGGTTTGAGGAACAGAGATATTCCTTAAAAGTTAGCTGCAAAGTGGAATTCTATAAATCTAAATCTCTTCCTCTCATGCCCATCAGAAAATTAGAGTTACCTTCCCCTAGAGGGAAAATCCATCAGCTTAACCACCACCACAATTAAAAAAATAATAAACCTATGAATTTTAGCTATTCCAGTTTAAGTACAATGGAAGCTCTGAATGATAGGCTACACAATTTCAAAACCCACTGGATTTGGTATGACAATGGGAATTTGGCTAAGGTCTTAAAAAATTCAGAAACTTTTACAATGTGGTTTGTACACTAAATAAAAAAATTTATTTTTAAAGCACCCAGGCACCCAGTTATTTTTTTCTCAGTTGTCTGATAAACCATATAAAGGTTGTTTTTTTTCTTTTTCCTTTCTGCATGTTCTATTTTTTCCTAAACTGAACACGCATTACTTTTATGAGAAAAGTTGTTTTTAAAAAATTTTTTTTGCAAATTAAAAGCACCTAATCATGAAATGCTTCATTATCCAGAATATAATACATCATAAGTAATATCCTCTTGGATATAACTACAGTATACAGCAATTTTCATTAACCAAAAATACGGGTATTTTGTCCTATTCCTTAACAACTTGAGAATGGAGCTCCAGTGTTTTCAAAAAGGAAAAGGCAAGAGAGGCCACACTCATCCTGCGTGCTTTGTAGAAGGCCCTGTGTGTACAGTGAGCCTCGCTTGTCCGGTCCTGTGGAAAACTTGAGTTCTCAATCTGTCCTCCCCAATCTGCTCCTTTCAGTCTGTTGAGAGCAAAGTCCTCCAGGCCTCTCTTATCTCACACTCCCGAAGTCTACCCTGCTGACCCCACCTTCCCAATATATCTTTCAGACAGACTTTCAGAGGAGGTGCAAATGTTCATATACACGCATAAAACGTGGAAAATTCCAAAATTCACCAAATTGTAAAGTTAAGGTCTGTGCATTTTACTATTTAAATTATACCTAAAAATAACGTATGTATGTATATGCATGTGCATATATCTATGCTATATATATATTTATTTATACATATTCAAAACCTGACCATTTCTCACCATCATAACCACCACTGGCTGGGATCAAACCACAACCCTCTCTTGCCCAGATTACTGTAGCAGACTGAGAGCTGGTCTCCCAGCAACCCCCTTCCCCATCCCTCTCTTGCCTGGATTATCGCAACAGCCACACAACTGGTCTCCCAACTGCCCCCTCCCTTGCTTTCACACCCAGTTTGTTTTCAAACAGAAAGGCCGCTACACTAAGACAATTCAGAGGTACAGGCTCCTTGAGAAGCAAGGCTTTCTATGGGCCCCCCTCAGGTCTCCCCTTGAGCCTCTATTAACTCTCTGGCATCATCTCTTGGTGCTTTTGCCCTTGTGTGGCTCTGATCAAAATGACACCCTTGCTATTCTTCACATTTGCCAGGCAAGTTCTGGCCCTTCTCTCCCCCAGATGGCTGCCTTTCTCACCTCCATCAGGTCTGTAGTAGATACTGTGGTCCGCTGCCCTGATCCCCTCCCTCCAGGAAGGAAGCACAAACCCTCCCTAGGGGAATGCTGGCAACCCGTGTCAGGTCCCAGCCGAGTTTTTCGGTGGAAGAACAGCTTCAACCAGGTCAGGCCTCTTCCCACGTGGCTATGGGCACATTAAAGGTCAGGACAACTCTGCAGGGCAATCCCAGTTCCAGAGCTCCTCTCAGGGTGGGCGGAGGCTTTTGCTGCACTTGCACACCAGGTCAAGGTCTCCCTCTGTCTAGTCCTGCTTCCCTCGCTCCCCCACAGGTAGGATTCCGAGGATACTTCCCAGTTATACTCCTGCTCAAATCTGCTTCTCAGGGATCCCTGTCTGCGATGAGTCTGCGATGAGTCTTTTGCACCTTCTCACTTGTGCTCTCCCAGAACACACTATTTGAAATTTTAAACCCCACCCCAATCCCAAGGCTCCTCACCTCATGCCTACTGTTTCCCCACACTCACCCTGCCCAGCACCCTCTGTAGTTTGCTCTTGTGTTGGCTGTCTGCCTGCCCAGTAAGCACCTCTCCTACATCCCCTCTTTTCTGCTTATTTAGGGGCCCCAGCAGACAGCCCTCCCAGTCTCACAGTCTAGAATAGATCAGAGGCTGCTCAACAGATCCTGGCATGTTGCTGGCTCACTGCTGTTTTTCCATCACTTAGAACAGATCCTGCACACGACGGGCACTGGCTATCTGTTGAATATATGAATCTACCATGTGCCTACTGTGTGCAGGACCTTCTGTTGGAGGATGCTGATGTTTGCTCAAACGAGGCTTGCAGCCTGTCTGTCCATTGTTCACCAGTATATCTGCACTATGGCCCTAGCCAGGGCTGCCTCCCCAGGACTTGGTCTATTCCAGGTGGGTTAACACATCTTTGTAGAAGGGTAGTACCAACAATCCAAATGTGCAACACATTTTGCCCTAAGTGGGTTTTCTCTTTACTGGGGGTGTTCTAAAATATTTGCTTAATGGCTCTTCTAGGACTATCTGCTCCCCTTCTTAAAATGGAAAGCCTTAGGTCCTTAAGACACAATTATGCGAATTAGCTCCCTGAGTAAGGACTTGGGCAGACTGCTTTCCCTCATCACCGGCCTCCCCAGCGGATTCTACCAGAAAGTCTGATCTACTAGGAGAACCAGCCAGTGTGAGCAAGAAGTTTTCTGAAGCCCAAGGTAGGGACACTGTTAGCTGCCCATGCAATCACCACCCCCCATCAGCCTTCTTCCAGTATTCAACCCTCACCTAACAGTCTCTGGGCACCATGTACTGTTTTAGGAACTGGGGCTACAGTATGAGCAAACAGACCAGCCTCTGCCCTCCTGGAGCCAACTTTCAATAGAGGGATCTCTAGCAGAACCCAAATTTTATTCCGCTATCTACCCCTCCCCTCTGTGAGCCAGCTGGTAATGGTATTTGGTGCAGGAGAGGGAAGTTGACCGACCGGGCTCCATCTGACCAAGGGGAAAGACTCAAACTCCAAGGCTGGGGCCCAGGATCTTCTTTCCTGCTCCTCAAATAATTCCCTAAAGCCAAATGCTTTAGAAAATTCACCACGCACACCTTGAGAGAAATTCCAAGACTCCCTGATGGCTACAGAAGCAGCCATAGGATAACAGTATCCAAACATAGAGGATTCATGGGACCAAACTATGGTCCCACATGGGACCACATGGTTTCTGAAAACTGTCATTCTGGGGAGGAAGTGAGCATGCAAGCCCTCCAGGACAGAAGTGGCCAAGCCTCAGCATGGAGACCATCACTTGGTTAATTAGAAAGAGTGAGCCTGGGCTCATCCTCTTCACTGCTAGTGCAGTCTTGGGGAGGTCACCACGCCCCACTTAGCCTCAGTGTCCATGTGCAAACTGTACTGCTCCAGATGTTTCCTTTCAGCAGCACATCACAGAGAATCTCAAGGGCAGTTTACTAACTCACACAGGAAGTCCTGAGATAGGTCAGCATCAGGGTTTGATAATTTAGCAGCTTAAGGAGCCAAGTTCTTCCATCTTCCCCTCCTGGCATCCTCAAGGTCAGCCCTGTTCTCACGGTTACAAGCTGGCTGCCACACACACATACCTAGGGAAGTCCAGCAGAAGAAAGATTAGCCTTTCAAGCATCTCTTCTTATCTGATTCCCCAGGAGCCACAGCAGATGCCCCTTCCCAGTCTCACTGGCTAGAATGGCAAAACAAGGTCATTCTTCAATAAATCCCTGGCACTCACCCATATGCCAGGCTTAGAGCTAACAAGACTTGCTCCCTGAAGCTTGACCTGTGGAAGAGGGGAGATAAACTGAAAAAAAATTGGGGTTCTGCTAAAAAGGAATAAAGAGGGCAGGCAACCCACAGTATCTGCCACACTCCCTTCAGGCTATTTACAATTGTGGATATCACCTGTCTAGGAGTTGGTGTAGTGAGCGGTGTTGCTGGTGTTAGGGGGATGATAAAATGTGCTTCACCAGTGTTGGTCTCCAGGACTCATTCCAGACCTATGCTTCATGTGCTAGATACCTCTGCAGTCTAAGGGCAAAAACCCTAGCCGAATGGGTTAGGCCACACAGGGACAAGAACATGTCAAGGCAGACCCAAGATCAGTGCAATGGCAGCAGGCCCCTCACCTGGCCTCAGGGGTCAAGGTCAGACACTGCCTAGAGGGGCACCACCCATTTTGTAAAAATGAAAACATCTTTGCATAAAATGAAAACACCTTTTAAACCACTTCTTGGATTAAAACAAATGTTGAGTCCCATTTCCTAACCTTCATCCACACCCTTTCTTCAGCATACTAAAGAAATAAGCTCAGACACAGACCCAAAGCTATGCACAGTCACCTGCCTGTAAAGGCCAGGTCCCATTACTTCAACCTCTACCCTGTCCTCCTCAGGCTACCCACTCTTTTTTTTTTTTAGGTACTGGGGATTGAAACTTGACCTCATTTGTGGGAAGACGGCACTCAACCACTGAGCCACACTAGCTACTCTGCACTGGGTTTTTTGTTCGTTTGTTTTTTGTTTTTTCAGGAGGCAACAGGGAACCAAACCTGGGACCTCCCATGTGGGAGGCAGGAGCTCAACCACTTGAAACACATCTACTTCCCTTTAATTTTTTTTTTTTTTTTTTTAGGTATTGGGGCCGGGGATTGAACCCGGGACCTTGTATGTGGGAAGCCAGAGTTCAACCACTGAGCCACATCAGCTCCCCTAGTGCCTACCCATTCTCTCACTTTCACCACTGACCTCCCTCATCATCTTTCACCAACTCCAGGTACTGCCTCCTAACTGTTCAGGGCCTTCCTAACACATAGGTTCAATGTTACATTCAGTCTCCTCAGAAACCTCAATGACCCTCACGCCACCCCAAAGAAGGAAGTCCGAACTTCTTGCATGCAACTTAAGGTTCTTTACCTCCCAGCCCCATGCTCCCTCTTCACCTTTTCAGCCTCACCCCCTAACATGCTCTAAGTAGTCTAAAGCTCTCTACTCTCTGGGGCTTTGCTTCTGACTTTCTCATGAGCTGCACTGCCTTCTCCACAATCACAATTTTACTCACCTGTCAAGGCTCTGCCTAACCACACATCCACAAATCAGATGAGGGAGATGAGTCCCTCCTCCCACTTGTTTAGCTCTTATTTCCATCTGCCCTACCGTCTAGAAAATGGTCTGTTACATCCACCTCTTCCACCTTCCATACAACTTCCCATACACAGGCACAGCAGCAGTCACCTCTGGATCCCCACAGAGTTGATCGCCCGAAGAGTTCATTCAATGTATAATGAAAAATCCACATGTATTATCCAAAGCAAGACTCAGTTTTCTTCTGAATCTCTTTCAGATATATTCTGGTTGTTTTTTGAAAATCGACCTATGGTGTGCAGGAATAAATTAGTGTGAGAGACACCAAAAAGAGAACTAGCATTTGTTGTGCCTTCACAAGTCTCACACGAGACAGGTATTCTTGGCTACACTGAACAGATCAGGAGAACAGAGATATTTAGTAAGCAGCACAGCAAGGATACTCAAAAGCATAACTACCTGATTCCAAGACAAAAGAAAATCCTTGTCCTCATAGAAGCTCATAATCTAGTTGGAAAGATGTGACAAATACAGAAGAAGGCAAAAAACAATAAAGATTTTCTTATCTAAAACAGGGTTGCTCAACCTCAGCACTACTGATATTTTGGACTGAATAATACTATGTGGTGCAGACTATCCTGTGCATTGTAGGATGTTTAGCAGCATTTCTTGCTTCCACCCACTAGATGCCAGTAAGCACCCCCTTCTTCAATTTTGAAAATCAAAAATGTCTCCAAATATTGCTAAATGTAGGGGACAAAATAGCCCCTGTCTGAGAACCACAGACCTAGGAAAACTACAAAGGTTGTCTTACAAATACTGAAATCATATACTATCGCCATCAGGGACCTCTCCCAGCCTTTGCTACTAGGAAGCTGCAGTGCCCCTCCAGCAGCTGTGCAGGCCTTGTCACACTCACTCCTGACTTCATTATTGTACTGTTCTACCCTCATTTTCCCTTCAAGCTGACTTATTTTATTTTCATCCTGATGTGGTATATATGTCTCAGTAGCATGTCTTAAAATCTGTTTTGGAATGAGACAAGGTAGAAAACATTAGGAATCCAATCATAGGACAGGAGAAAAATAAAACACATTTATAAAGCAATGTGATTAACAAGTGAATGATCCTATTGTTGAAAACAGGCCAAATGATTTTTTACAACACCGCCATCAAAGTGTGAACCAGAAGTCAAAGGAGAATGAGATCTCTTTCAGTCCTGCCCTCCACCTGGTTAGAATGACGGACCAAGGGCCAAGGGCTGTCCAGCCAGTAGTAAAAATTTCAGAAGGATCTTTCACGAACAAAAGCTGGGAAGAGCCATGAATCTCAATGAAATACTCTGAATATACAAACTTCACTTTTCTACAAACTTTAAAACCACAGCTGCTTTCACTTTCTGAGCAGTGTATGATCTTAACTTAGAAATGAACTTCATTTAATTTTGGCCAAGACTTCAATAAACTTAAATACAGCCAGTATTTAATACAGTAATGTCTGTAATGTTAAGAGAATACTGAACCACTGTTCCTATGAGAAATACAAGGTTGGTTCCTGTGAGCCTCTAGTCACATTTTTGTTAACCCATCAATACATAATCTTATATGTCTCTTTTCCTTTTATGTATCTCTTTTTGTAGATACCTTATTTAATATGTATTGTTGATTTGTTAACATTGCAAGGTCACAGCCCACAGCCCTATAACTCATGACTAAACAAAGCTTACTAACACACGTATTTTCTCTGTCAGGCACATCACAGCCTTCTTGCACTTAGGAAAACTAGACAGCACTTCAGCACTACACTTTGGGGCCATGTTAAACTGTGAAATCACCAAGGCCCCCAAATGTGAAAAACATGGCACTAAATATGCTGTGACAAGGACACTTATTTATAGCATGAGGGCTGAAACAAAAATGCAGAGCATTTGACCTTGGCTGGAAACATGCATGTTGGGCAATGCAAATTTTTTGCCACTCTGTACATGTTCATGAATGACTGCCACAAGTACTGATTTTGGAGGAACAAATTTTAGCAAGTAGGCAAATTCACAAATACAGAATTCACAAGTAATGAGGACTGAGTATATAGAGTACTATACTCAAGAACCCAGATGCGCACGTGTGTGTGTGTGAGAACAGTGCCTGGCACATAACTTCTATGTCACTGATAAGTATTATTAACTATTATATATCTCTCTTTTTTTAAAAGATTTTATTTATTTATTTATCCCCCCTGCTGCTTGTGCTCACTGCGTCCATTTGCTGTGTGTTTTTCTGTGTCTGCTTGTCTCCCTTTGTTGAGTCGTCCTGCTGCGTCAGTTCACCGCGCTGCGTGGGCTGGCTTGCCTTCACAAGGAGGCCCCGAGAATCGAACCCGGGGCCTCCCATATGGTAAACGGGAGCCCTATCGATTGAGCCACATCCGCTTCCCTATTATATATCTCTTAACAATTATCATACATCTTTTATATTTGGGTTTAGGGTGAAATGAAAGGGATGAGTCTTTATTCTTAGGCAGTTTTACCAAGTCCAGAGTAGAGTCACAAGTCCAAGCTAGCAAATGACAGAGTCCTCAACCCAGTCTGATTCCATGTTCGAAGCTCACTTCACTATGATATGACAATTACAAGATTTAGTGATTTACTGATCACCTCAGAGCAGTGGTTTTCACCTGAGAGTGAGAGTTTAGCACCTGATATTTGGCAATA
>JAQZBX010042741.1:0-21908 GCA_029593785.1 Cabassous unicinctus
TAGGTTCATACTGGAAGTTCTGTTTTTCCTCTTATGGGAAGTGGTTCTAATTTCACTTCAGTTCTCAAAGTCTTTGCTATTCTGTTTTGATCTGATCTGTCCTATAAATACATAACTTAGGGGTGAGCCCAAGATTTGGACAGGTTCCTTCTCTACCTCTCTGCTCTGCAGGATTTTTCCCAACCTCTCCAGCCTGCTAAGGTCTCTAGTTCTGGTTCCTCTGGCTAGAAAAACAGGGTTCCTCTCAGAGTTTTTACCACTGATTCCACTGCTCTGCCAAGGAGCCATGAAAGAAAAGAAAACAAAATGGGAGACTAACCCCTACGTGGGTCACTTCTTCAAGTTTTGGTTCTCCTGCACAATCTGTCTGCTTTTGTTTACTTTTTAGAGTTTGTAGATAATCATTTTTGTTTTAATCAGAAAGAGAGGTAGGCTGTCATGGGCTCCCACTGCCATAGTGGAACCAGAGTTGTACAACTTCCGTTTTGATTTTTTCCATGACCTATGGTTTATTATTTAGGTACATATTGTTTAATCTCCAGGCATTTGGAGGTTTTCTAGTTATCTATTTTTATTATTGATTACTGGCTTAATTCTACTGTGAACAAGGAATATACTCAGAATAATGTTAAGTTTTGAATTTTGTTGAGGCTTTGTTATATGACCCAGTGTATGAGTTGATTTTGGTAAATGTTCCATGTTAATTTAAAAAGAATGTGATAAATGCCATTGCTGGGTGCTGTGTGTGTGTGTGTGTGTGTGTGTGTGTGTATAAAGGGGTAGAGAATTTTTCATATTATATTGTTCAGATCTTCTATAGTTGTACATTTTTGTCTGCCTTTTTTCTTTTTATATCTATTGTGAGAGCTGTATTAAAGTCTCCTACTATAATTGTGAATTTGTCTTTATCTCATTTTGATTCTGTTATTTTCTGCTTTGAAATTCAAAAACTAATACACTGGGATCAAGAAACGTCATAGGAGTCAAATGTTTAATGGAATTTGGCAAAGATAGTTTGTTCCATCTATCTGATAATAGAGGTGAATAATTAAAAGTAGACTGGGTAAACCTTCATAAAGTTTACTATCATTTGTCTTTGTGATGTTCTTTTACAATGATACACTGGCTGACCTATCCATTCAAAATTGTCACAATCTTACTTTAGGTACTGATTACATTCAAAGGCCTTAGATAAGTTCTTTGTGAATTTGATTTTGCATAATTTTGCTTTGATTTAGTCTGGGTTGATTTAAAATTACACTCTCAGATGTCAAACTACTTTCCATTATTTCCAAGTGATTGGGTAGGACCTCATTCTGAACTATAAACACCAACACCATTTAATCAACAATGAGGTTTATATTCACACAAACTAATCGTTTCTTGAATTGCCAAGTCTCTTCTTCATCATGTAAAACAGAAGGCTTTGTGCCTAACAGCTATCTAGTGTTTATGTAGATAGGGAAGCAATAAATGTTTTACCTGAATGTATGCAGATACTCTTCCCCTCTGTTAAGAGGTATTAAATTTTACAATAAAGGAAAAATTAAAATTTGCTCATATTCCTTAGTTTTGCTTCTATAATCAACTAGTTATTTGTGATATCTTTAAATGAGACATTACAACAACAATTTCCAGTAGATAAATGATACCAAGCAAACCAGAGTTCTTTTCTCCCGATGTGTCTTTAAAGCCAATTCCTGAGACACCGGGGTTCAAAGAGAGAAAGAGTTTATTTGGTTGTGCAAGAAAAGGAGCACAGTAGGCTTCATGGCCCCAAACTGCCTCCCTGAGCTGCAGAAATTATAATATTTTATAACATTGGATGCTAATGAATAATTGCGGTGGAGCTGAACACAGTTTCCTTCTTTAATAAACATTAAGGTGTTAAACAAGATTGCTGTAGACCCCAAACCAGGGGGATCATAAAGTTACAGTAATTATCAGAGATCAAATTTCTGGGACAGAGTAGAGGTCACAGGAGTTTTCATATGGATATTAAACAGGAGGGTGGAGTGGTTACCATCATAATAGTAAGCATACACAAGGATGAGCCTAATCTATAAACAATGATAAGGTCAATCTAGAATCACCATCACAAGAGTGAGCATACACAAGGGTTAGCCTAAGCCTAGAGTAACCATAAACATGGGTGAGACCACGCTAGCTAGCTTCAGTAATTTCAGTACTAATTTTGCTATTGGTAATAGAAGAGGCATCTGTATAACGATCCATGAATCATAATCATTTGTTAATTCCTAACTCTCAGTTACATAATGTCATATATTGCAATTTATTATGAAACAAATTCCTAAGAAAATTTATAGGAGTAGATGATAAAACAATTTAACCGAATAACTACACAATGCTAAAGCTCTATAAAGTGTGTGTGTATGCATATATTAGCAACCCAAATGAGTGTTCTTATCTTCATTTTAATGCTAACATTCTTGTATTTCTTTGTACATTCTCTGTGAGGCATAATTGTGCTCTGTTCAAAATATATTTGCATTAAAAAATTTTTTTTTTCAAGACAAGTAAAAAAGAGTCTCTTTAAGCAGAAGGCTTCTAAGGCTGGTAAAACTGCAAGGATAAGAAGCATAAGATCTTTGTTGATATGTTAAAGAGGATTCATGGAAAAGGAAGGTAAAATACTAAGGGTTCAACTGAGGAGTCTTTCAAATCATAACTTCTGAAAAGAAAAAGCCGTCTCTAAGTTGGAAGATTGGCAGAGGGGCTTGAAAATAGAACATAATACTCTGACCAACAATGTTTTTTGCTTGGCCTTAGAAAGGAAAACTACAATTGGAGGGACTTGTTAAAAGCTCAATCAGGGAACCTGGCATGACATGATGGGAAATAGAGGCAGACACTGCAGCTTGAAGTCAGGTTCTGAGGTTGGTACTGCAGGGAACACCTGGGAGTAGAGAGAAGCCTGTAGTCAAATGCCATGGGCCAGTTTCAGGGATAGGTTTGGGAGCTGGCTCAAAGCAGTCAAAATGGTGCCAAGATGAGCTTTAATACTGGTATGTGTTTTATCACCAAAACAGATGGTTCTTGCGAGGCATAGTAGCTGGACCAAAGATTCTTAGCCTCTGGTTCATGGACCCTTTTGGAATCCATGGATAGACCAGGAACTATGTGATTTTTTGAAATTATTTACGAAACATCGTGTGCATGTGTGTTTGTAGATTTTTCAGGAGGTAGATGTTTCATAGTTTACATCAAATTCTCACAGGGGTTATGGCCTCCAAATGCCAAGACTTCTTGCCCTGGGTTATAAACTGGTGGCCTGTGTACTGCGAGAAGACACCATTTATTTAACTATTGTGTTATGACTGTAGAACATTTAAAAGACACGTGATTAAGGCTGGTCTGATGTCGCAGTCCAAGCAGCCTAGCACCTATTTAAAAATAAACCCACTTTAAGTGTTTATGTAACCATATGCTCCCTCCCCGACATCCTTCCCCCACCCCCCAGCAGGCATTTGAGTTTGTTGCCATTATGCCAAGTTGGCTCTGGTGGTATAGAAATAATTACAGGGGTCTTGTTAAAGTTACAAATTTATGGGAATGTCTGGGGTGGTACCTGGGAAACTACTTCTATAAAGCTTTTTATTGCATTGCGACTCAAAGGATGGGTTGCAGACTAGCAACACTGGCATTGGCAGTGACTTATAAGAAATACAAAATCGCAGAGACATCCTTACCCTCAACTCTACCAAATCAGGATCTGCATTTTTACAAGATTATCAGAGGCTTTGTATGTGCATTAAATTTTGAGAAGTACTGCAAGTTTTCTCTCTCTAATTTCTCACTGATATAAGGAAATTCTAATTAAGGTAATAAGGCTATTTTCCTAGATATAACAACTTGTTTCAAAGCATCTTATACATATTTTCACATTTGAATATTTTTAAAAATAAACTATCTCATGGCTTTTAAGTAAAGTAATATTATATATTAGTTAATGTCCTTCTGGAAGATGAATATACACATTGAAATTTTAGAAGAAGCAAGCCTGAAAAGAGAGCAACATTTAAACATGAGTTTCCTAGTATTATAATAATGCTGATCCCTTTTGAAATTTACTTTCAGTTTCACTTGATTCTCTTAGAAGAAGCAACTTGAATCTTCAAGAGCATAGTTCTATCTATATTCGGTTGATTCTTTTCTTATCAGATTGAGATATCAGAGGACTGTACCTCTCCTGCCACAGCACTGAGTGGATGTCTCTAATTACCGATGCAAGGTCAAAAAACAAAACCAAAAATGTTTCAGTATGGGCTTGTCCCAACTCTGTTTTTGCAGAGGGTTTCCATCTCTGCTGTCCCCTGCCCCCATCTAGCCCCATCCCAAGATCATATTGTCATTTTGGTTCTCTTCTTTTCCATGGTTAGAACAACATTTTACAGGAATATGGAGCAGATATTTTCTGGCTGTACATCCTTCTAATCAGAATATGATTAGCTGGTTCCATTATCAGTCAAGAAGCTGCAGTTTTCCCTTTCTCCTCTTCTAATTCTCTTTGCTTCCTTGCTCATTTTTAGGGAACAGCTAATATTAAATGAATTGATTTAGCTGCCTTTTGTATTTTATAATCACTATCTTCTTCCTGCAGCAGGTTCAAGGCTGCTTCTCACTAAGGTCTTGGTCCTTTCCTTTTCTGAACATGGGAAGAGACAGTTTGTTCCGTACCAGGGATTGAACCTGGTACCTTGGATGTGGGAAGCCGGCGCTCAACCACATTTTGTTGTTTGTTTTTGTTTAGGGAGGTACCGGGAACCAAAACCAGGACCTCCTATGTGGCAAGCAGGCACTCAACTGCTTGAGCCACATCTGCTCCCAAGAAACTGTTTTTAAATATAACCTACCACAGTGGTTCCTTCGCAGATGCTCATAACAAGCTGCTCTGAAACTCAGGACAATACCAGAGCCACTGCTCCCATATGCCCCAGAAAGTTTGCCACCAGAAGACAACCATCATTACTTAGCCATGAAAGTAAACTCTGGGAAACCACAAATTAACTGGAGATTGAACACGAGTGGTTACAGTAAAGGTTAGATGCCTTTTGATTAATTTATAAAATTTCTCTTAATTTTAAAAATACAAATGTTGGTAATTGTGGTGGTAGAAATAATGGTCCCCCAACAAGGTCTACTGTCCTATTCCCCAGAATCCCCAGAACCTGTGATGATATTACCTTACCTGGCAAAAGGGACTTTGCCGATGTGATTAAGGATCTTGAGGTAGGGAGATTATCCTAGATTATCCAGGTGGACCTGGGTCCCGGACAGATGCAAGAGGTTAGAGTAATGTGAGGAAGGGGTCAAAAGCCAAGGAATGCAAGTGGCTTTGAGAAGCTGAAACAGGCAAAGAAACAGATTCTCTCCTGGAGCCTCTAGAACGAACCAGTCCTGCCTGCACCTTGATTTTAGCCCAGGGATACTGACTTTGGACTTCAGACTTCCAGAACTGTAAGAGAATAAATTTGCATTGTTTAAGCTGATGTGTTCTTTTGTGGTAATTTGTTACAGAACCAAAAACACTAATGCAGTTATATAGGCATTTTATTAACTATCTATACCATAATTTTATACAGCTACATTTTATACAAAAATAGTTGTATTACTCTGTCAAAATCATCAGTTTTCCTTGACTAAAATGCAAAATATATATATATATATTTTGGTCTTTCATTACATTGACTGGTGGCACCATCATGAACTTGGTGTCTGTGATGGTTAGACTAATGTGTCAACTCAGCCAGGTAATGATGTCCAGTTGTTTGGTCAAGCAAGCACTGGACTAATTGTAATACAAGGGCATTTCATGGAATTTAATCATCACTGAGTTGATTGCATAGATGGCTGGTTACATCTACAATCAACTAAGGAGATTGCTGTCAGTGATGAATGACATCTCATCCCATCAGATGAAAGCCTTAAAAGGGGAAGTGATTTCAGCATTCAGAGAGAGAATTCCCATCTCTACTTTGAACAGCCAGCATCTCCTGGAGAACTTATTAAGGACCTTCATTGGAGCCCTTGGTTTGCAGCCTTCCCTATGGAATTTGGACTTGTGCATCCCCACGGTTGCGTGAGACAACTTTATAAAATCTTATACTATTTATAGATATCTTCTACTGGTTCTGTTTCCCTAGAGAACCCTGATTAATGCAACTTGGTACCAGGAGTGGTTCCTGAGAAACAGAATCTTAAGATTTTTGCAATTGGTTCTCTACTCTGATTCAAGGGCACTAATGACTCTGTTTCTAAACTCAATAGTGTGAGTTTGTCAATAAAGATCTGAAAGATAACATCACTGGATGTGACTATTTCCATGCTTATAATAGGCAAGGATCTGGGTGAGAGTGTTTTTAACACCTTAACAGAGTTTTCTGGAGTGAAGAGGTAAAATGATGTTGGCTGGCTGTTGCTAAATATGCTGGATACAGTTACAAAAGAAAGGGATGAGCTGAAGGCTTCAAATTTGCAATTTAAGCACTGCAAGAATGATGTGAAAGTTTCTATATGTGCTCTGAAAGAAAATCTTTCGTGCAGCTGCAAACTTGAGATCTCAGAAAACTAGGCTCTGAGTCTCATTGTATGAGTAGCAGAGTTACAATGGAAACTACAATTTCAACCTTGCAGGGTGTCTGCTGTTGAAGTGAGGGCTTTGATTGGAAAGGAGTGGAACCCTGAGGATTGGGATGGAGACATCGGGGCTGATGATGATAGCAGTGGGGACATTGAAACACTAAATTTTGCAAAGACTTTGCCAGACCTCTAATGGTCTGCCCTGAGGAGACCATCCAATGTCAAGCTTGCATCCCCCAACCTCCAGCCTGCTCCAAGGAGTTTTGACCTCCACTCTGCCTTGAAGAAACCATCACCCAACCTCCACCCTGCCCTGGGAAGTCTGCCATCCAACCCCCACATGAAGAGATTAATCCTATCTCACCAGATGAAACCACAAGGGAATGCCCTGAGGCAACTAGCTTGCAAGACACTTCTAATTCTTCTCCTTACCCACCCCTAGCATCCCTCTTCTCTTCTCGACCTAAAACTAGACTAAAATCACAATAGGCCCCCAAAGATGAAGTACCAAGTATGACCCATGAGGAAGTACACTATACTCTGAAAAAACTGAATGGGTTTTCCAATTCATATAGACAGAAATCAGGGGAATATGTATGGGAATGGATATTAAGGGTATGGGATAATGGTGGAAGGAATATAAAGTTGGATCAGGCTGAATATATTGTTATGGGCCCACTAAGCAGAAATTCTGGATTCAGTGTTGTAGCTTGAAGGGTTAGAAAGGGCTCTGTATTAGTCAGCCAAAGGGGTGCTGATGTAAAATATCAGAAATCGGTTGGTCTTTATAAAGGGTATTTATTTGGGGTAGAAGCTTACAGTTACCAGGCCATAAAGCATAAGTTTCCTCCTTCACCAAAGTCTGTTGCCATGTGTTGGAGCAAGACAGCTGCTGTCGTTTGCCAGGGTTTGGTCATCTTGGGTTCCTCTCTTCCCAGGGCTCTGTTTCTCTCCAGGCTCAGCTCCTCTGTTTCCTCCACAAGGTCAGCTGTAGACTATGAGGTTCTCTAGGTTTTGCCTCTTTCCACAAGGCCAGCTGTGAGCTGTCAGGTGAATGGCTTGTCTCTTTTCCTGGGGCCTTCTCTCCTTCCTCATCAGAACTCCAACATCAAAACTACTCCAACTGTGTCCTTTGCCATGTCTTTTATCTTTAAGACCCCACCCACCAAGGGGTGGGGCTCAATGCCCTACTGACGTGGCCCAGTCAATACTCTAATCATAACTTAATCATGCCCAGATGAACAGATCAGCTTACAAGCGTAACCCAATATCTGTTTTTGGAATTCATAACTATATCAAACTGCCAAACTGCTATAGGCTCTAACAGTTTGTTTGTGTGACTGGCTGGAACATGGACCAAAAAATGGCCTACAATACCTGAGGTCGAGATGCCTGATGTACCCTCGTATACTGTAGATGAGGGCATCCAAAGGCTTAGAGAGATTGGAATGCTAGAATGGATTCACCATTTAAGACCTGCCCACCGACCCCAGGAATGTCCAGAGGACACATCTTTAATGAGGACTGTGAGGAATAAATTTGTGAGACTAACTTCATCTTCCCTGAAGATCTCTGTGGTTGCTCTTCTCTGTAGGCTAGATATTCCTGTGGGAACTGCTGACATGGAATTAGAATCCTTAAACACTGTGGGGATGATTGGATCCCAGGCTAGCAGAAGTCAAGTAGCAGCACTTAATTGCCAAAGACAAGGTGGGCATGGCTACTATAATGAAAGACAGATCAAAGCAGCAATCAAAAGTCTGAGTCACTTAGACCTATGGCATTGGCTAATAGATCATGGGGTACCTAGAAGTAAAATAGATGTGCAGTCTACTAAATTCCTACTTGATCTGAATAAGTAGAAGAGTCCTAGGTTCTAGTGAACAAAACCCCAACTTGAATTACAGAAACAGAGAGTCATGTCTCCTTAATCAAGTCTCAGACTTGAAACAGATTACAGACCCAAAGCTCCTTGAATGAGTGGAAGGCTAGGTGGATCCTGTTAAACTGCCAAAAATTTATACTGTTAATCTTCCTACCACCTTTCCCCAAGGAGACCTATGGCCTTTTATCAGGGTAACTGCATTGGGGAAAAGGCAATGATCAGACATTTCAGGGATTATTAGACAGTGGCTCAGAAGTGACATTAATTCCAGGAGACCCAATATATCACTGTGGTCCACCAGTCAGAGTAGGGGATTATGGAGGTCAGGTGATGATGGCGTTTTAGCTCAGGTCCATTTTACAGTGGGTCCAGTGGGACCTCAACCAATTCTGTGTTTATTTCCCCAGTTCCAGAATGCATAATTGGAATAGACATACTCAGTAACTGGCAGAATCCCCACATTGGATGCCTGATTTGTGGAGTGAGGGCTATTATGGTAGGAAAGGCCAAGTGGAAGCCACTAGAATTGCTGCTACCTAGCAAAATAGTAAATCAAAAGCAATACCAGATTCCTGGAGGGAATGCAGAGATCAGTGCCACCATCAAAGATCTGAAGGATGCAGGGGTGGTGATTCCCAAAGCATCCCCATTCAACTCTCCTATTTGGCCTGTGCAGAAAACAGATAGATCTTGTAGGGTGATAGTAGATTATCATAAGCTTAACCAGGTGGTGACTCCAATTGCAGCTGCTGTTCCAGATGTGGTATCATTGCTTGAGCAAATCAACACATCCCTTGGTACCTGGTATGAAGCTATTGATCTGGCAAATGTTTTTTCTCAAGTGCTGTTAGTAAGGACCATGAGAAACAGTTTGCTTTCAGCTGGCAAGGCCAGAGATATACCTTCACTGTCCTGCCTCAGTGATATATCAGCTCTCCATCCCTATGTCATAAATTTGTCCGCAGGGACCTTGATTGTCCCTCCCTCCTACAAGACATCACACTTGTCTATTATATTGATGTTATCATGCTGATAGGACCTAATGAGCAAGAAGTAGCAATTACTCTAGATTTATTGGTAAGGCTTTTGCGTAAGAGAGGATGGGAGATAAATCCAACAAAAATATAGGAGCCTTCCACCTTTGTGAAATTTCTAGGTGTCCAGTAGTTTGGGGCATGTCAAGATATCCCTTCTAAAGTGAAGGATAAGCTATTACATCTGGCCCCTCCTATGACCAAAAAAGAGGCACAACGCTTAGTTGTTCTCTTAGGATTTTGGAGACAACATATTCCTCATTTGAGTGTGTTGCTCTGGCCCATTTACCGAGTGAGCAGAAAAGCAGCTAGTTTTCTGTGGGAACTGGAACAAGAGGAGGCTCTGCAACAGGTGCAGGCTGTGTGGTGCTGGAAGCACCAGTTGGCAAATAGAGATGCTGTCTGGAGCCTTTGGTGAGACCCTACAGGAGAATCACAAGACAGGCCCTTAAGATTTTGGAGCAAAGTCCCCCTGCAGATAACTACATTCCTGTTGGGAAACAGCTTTGGCTTGCTACTGGGCCATGGCCACCAAGTTACCACAAGATCTGAGTTGCCTATCGTGGGCTTGGTATCGTCTGACCCACCAAACCATGAAGTTGGGTGTGCACAGCAGTAGTCCATAATAAAGTGGAAGTGCTATATATGAGATGGGGCTTGAGCGGGACCTGAAGGCACAAGTAAGGTACATGAGGAAGTACCCCAAATGTCCATGGTCACCACCCCTGCCATGTTACTTTCTCTTTCCTAGCCCACAGCTTTGGCCTCTTGGGGAGTCCCTTACAATCAGTTGACTGAGGATGAGAAAACTCGGGCCTGGTTTACAGATGGTTCTGCATGATATGCAGGTACCACCCGAAGGTGGACAGCTGTAGTACTGCAGCCCCTTTCTGGGATGTCCCTGAAGGACAGAGGTGAGGGAAAATCCTCCCAGTGGGCAAAACTTCGAGCAGTGCACCTGGTTTTTCATTTTTCTTGGAAGAAGAAATGGTCAGAGGTGCATATGTACACTGATTCATGTGCTGTTGCCAATGGTTTGACTGGATGGTCAGGGACTTGAAAAAAACATAATTGGAAAATTGGTGACAAAGAGGTCTGGGAAAGAGCTGTGTGGATAGACTTTTCTGATTGGACAAAAAACATGAAAATAGTTGTGTCTCACAAGAATGCTCACCAGAGGGTGACTTAAGCAGAGGAAGATTTTAATAAAATCTCTGTTGCTAGTACTCAGTCTCTTCCTTTAGCCAGTCCTGTCATTGCCCAATGGGCTTATGAAAAAAGTAGCCAATTTGGTAAGGATGGAGATTATGCATGGGCTCAGTAACATGGACTTCTCATCAAGGCTGACTTGGCTACAGCCGCTGCTGAGTACCCAATCTGTCAGCAGCAGAGACCCACACTCAGCCCCCAATATGGCACCATTCCCCAAGGTGTCAGCCTGCTACCTGGTGGCAGGTTGATTTTACATTGAACCACTTCCATCATGGAAGTGACAGTGATTTGTTCTGACTGGAACAGACATATACTCTGGATATTTGTTTGCCTTCCCTGCATGCAATGCTTCTTCTAAAACTACCATCCATGGACTCACTGAATCCACGGCCATGGTATTCCTCACAGCATTGCTTCTGATCAAGGAACCCACTTCACAGCAAATGATGTGCATGAATGGGCATATGCTCATGGAATTCACTGGTCTTACCATGTTCCCCATCATCCTGAAGCAACTGCATTGATAGAACAGTAGAATGGCCTTTTGAAGACTCAATTATAGTGCCAACCAGTTGGCAATACCTTGCAGGGCTCAGGCAATTTTCTCCAGGAGGCTGTGTATGCTCTAAATTAGTATCTACTCTATGGTGTTGCTTCTCCCATAGCCAGTATTCATGGGTCCAGGGATCAAGGTGTGGAAATGAGAGAGGTACCACTCACTATTACCCCTAGTGATTCACTAGGAAAAGTTTTGCTTCCTGTCCCTGCAAACTTAAGCTCTGTTGCTCTACAGGTCTTAGTTCCAAAAGGAGGAGTGCTTCTACCAGGGAACACAACAATGCTGCCATTGAACTGGAAGTTAAGACTGCCACCTGGCCACTTTGGGCTCTCGTGCCTCTGAATCAGCAGGCAAAGAAGGGAATTACTGTACTGGCTGGGGTGATTGATCCTGACTATCAAGAGGGAAATAGGGCTGCACCTATACAATGGAGATAAAGAATAGTTTGCCTGGAATACAGGAGATCCTCTAGGGCATCTCTTAGTACTACCATGTCCTGTGATTAAAGTCAATGGAAAATTGCAACAACCCAATCCAGGCAGGCCTAACAATGGCCCAGAACCTTCAAGAATGAAAGTTTGGGTCGCCCCAGCAGGCAAAGAGCCACGGCCAGCTGAGGTGCTTGATGAGGGTAAAGGGAACATGGAATGGGTAGTGAAAGAAGGTATTTATAAATACGAACTTCAACCATGTGACTAATTACAGAAATGAGGACCATAATGGTCATGAATATTTCCTTTTTTTAAAAATGTGTGTATGTGTACATAAAATGAATATCTTTGTTTTCTTCCCTAACCTTTCACCTTATCATATGATATACTTTGTATTACTTTCATGTTGTAGTATTTAAGGATGTCAAGTTTAAGAGTGAATATTACCCAAGGACTTGCACCTTATTCTGGAGGGATTTAGTACATTTCTGGTTGTATGCAGTACAGTTGAGTATTATTAGGCAGAAATTATCTATCTATCTATCTATCTGTTATTGTTTTTATTTAGAGACTAAGTAAGGTTTAAGGTGATGTGTATGACTGCCAAGTTGACAAGGGCTGGACTGTGATGGTTAGGCTAATGTGTCAACTCTGCCAGGTAATGGTGCCCAGTTGTTTGGTCAAGCAAGCACTGGGCTAATTGTAATACAAGGACATTTCATGGACTTTAATCATCAATGAGTTGATTGCATAGATGGCTGGTTACATCTACAATCAACTTAGGAGATTGCCATCAGCAATGAGTGACATCTCATCCAATCAGATGAAGGACTTGAATAGTGATTTCAGCATTCAGAGAGAGAATTCCCATCTCCACTTTGAACAGCCAGCATCTTCTGGGGAATTTATTAAGGACCTTAATTGGAGCCCCTGGTTTGCAGCCTGCCCTACAGAATTTGGATTTGTGCATCCCCACAGTTGTGTGAGACACTTTTATAAGATCTCATACTATTTACAGATTTCTCCTGTTAGTTCTGTTTCCCTAGGGAACCCTGACTAATAAAATGTGTATTTAGAAGTAACTAACCAGTCTCTAGGAGTCTGGATTATGATTCAGTCTGAGTTTACAGTATCTTGTTCCCACTTGTGGTGCAGAGCATTGTAATTAGATGGCAATTTCTCAGTAGAGTGATTGCTTAACCATTTGCTTTTGGGAGTGAGAAAGATGTATGTTCAAATACTAGTTACACACTTTATAATTTGTAACTTTAGGCAAGAGCTTAACTTTTCAAATCTTTGAATTTCTTATAGGTAAAATAGGAATCAGAGGAGTGTAATGAAGATTACATATGAAATAATGCATATTAAATTCTTATCAAAGTTGCTGCTACAGAGAACCTACTATCTACTCAGTAAATGGTAGCCATTATTGGTTGGTTAAGATTGTACTAAACTTGGGCATCGCACACTGGTGTTTGTTCATTGTGATTACATCTGGGTCACATTTGACATTCTGTCATGAATAAACCTGGACAGTTTAGGTAATGATAAGAAATCTCTGGGAGATATCTTCAGTTCAATCAACCAATTAAAAATAATCATCTTATGGGGGAAGACAAAAGGTATTTTAAGAGTAAGAACACTTGTTCTCATTTGAAAACAGTATTCTCACAGGAATGAAATGTGTATCCATCTCTGGTCTATGTGTGACAAAAACCACTGCACAATGTGCTGAGACATGCTTAATGTGTGAGAGGTAATTCTTTCTCGTAATTTTATTAATCTCCTAGCAAAGATAACATTCTGCCTGAGTTCTTCTCAGAAAATTGAATGATTTGGAAGTTGTCGATGCAAAAAAAACGTGTTATGTGACAGTGTTAGATATTACTGTGCTACTTGCTGAGGAGCTCAGCTTAATTTCAGAAGCATTTTAAAAAATTATTTTATCTCACTTGAAATATGGAGATAAAACATTCACTAGCCTATAATAAATTCACTTATTGCTCATTTCTGAAATTTGGACATAAATATTCACCTACAACTTAGACAAAAGGTTCACAGAAGAGAAGAAAGGGTCTTTGAAAGTGCTGAATTAAAGGAGTCTCTCAATATATGGAGTAGATGTATTTCTCACCAGGATGTTTGAGCACATTAAGTCCCATTAGCTTCCTTTTTTATGTTGCCATAATTCTAATGGAATTATGGACCAACATTGAGTCAGGATTTAACAGGCCTAGGCTATGGTTCCAGCTTTGACTGTGGGCATCCATTTCTCCATGAGTTCTCAAGGTATCAATTTCTTCATCAGTGAAATCAGTGGCTGAACTTCAATAGTTTGCATATCACCTTCACAAATTTTGAAATATGAATGCATCTCTATTCTAATTTAACATTGGCTTTTAAAATGGTTCAATTTTTGTTATTTCTTTAATTGAGAAGTTTATAGAAAAATCATGCAGGAAAATAGAGTTCCCATATACCCTCTAATTTGATTCACTTCTTAAAACAAACTTATTTTAAAAGGAAATATTCTATCATTATTGCAACTAGAAGATCAGTATCATTTACCATAAACCAGGTAACCATTAAAGTCAATAAGTGAAAAGTAAAACCTTGTATTAAGTTCAAGATAAATGTGGTAGTCTTGTTGAAGTCTCTGAAACAGAGGCTTCTCTATGAAAAAGGCAGATTAGGAAGTGCCAGACAGGATTTGGAGACATAATAGCACCAAAGAGAACTGCTCATTATGTGGCTCAGTGTTACTTATTATTACTTATTATTGCTTGGCCTGTGTACTCCCTAAATCATTTTTGTCATCCCAACTGGTATACAACCCATGCTTTGGGAATCAGTTCAATTATTTCAATGGTCCCATCTAAGGGTCAGCAAAGACATTCCTACCTCCAGATGTTGTCAAGTCACAAATAAAGGCAGGCATGTTCGAATGGAAAGGAAGTACTTTCTGAGGGAATTCATGGTGATGATGGTGACAATTTCTCTGCCAGGGAAATGCACCTGGGACCTGTCCTCCTTTTGATGCAAGGGAATCAGGAAACATTGCTTTGAGCAGTGGCAATGACCAACCTTCTCTCTGGGAGTTCAAAGGCCAGGGGCCCATTGTTTGAATAATATGGGGACTCCATAGAGACACTTCCTAAGAGTTGACTTGGGTTACTTTTATTATGATGTTATTTAAATATGCAGAAGCTTATAGTTCTCATTAATGTAAAGGCCAAAGTTTCAAAAGAAATTTATGAAATATTTATAAACCACGGAAAACTGACTAAAAATATTTTGTTGGATAATGTTGTTTTGCTGAAATTGCTGTTTGCCATGGGGTTTTATAGTGACTGCTGCAGGGCAGGTTAATTTGAATTGATGTACTACACCAGAAGATGCCTTTCAATGATTCCTTAATTAGACTACAGCAACAAAGGTGGGATAGATGGGGGAGACTTGGGAACAAGAGGAGGAAACCAGTGTGGGGCAAAAAGAATAGGCAAGGGTTTGATCAGGCAGGTGAGGAAGGGGGTTTTTTGGAAGCAAAGGAGAATGGGATAAATGGTATAACCTTGGCTACACAGCACACTCAGACCTCTTACTGAAGAGGAGGTTGCTGGCTGGGACCATGTCTAAAGTAGCTCCTTGTGAGGGTCATGAGGAAATGTATTATGGCACCAGACCAATAGGTGGCCTGGAAATTCATAAACAAGTCTGAGAGTTGATGACAAATCACATGTTGTGTGATAATGGCTCATGGGGAAGAGGTATGCTTTGAGGGAATGATGTGGCCGTGGTGTGGAGATTTGAAGATGGATGCTATTGGACATAGATCTGGCCTCCAGGGGAAAGGAGTTTGCAAGAGCTACAGGAAAGGTCCAAGTCTTCCAGGGAACTGGCTGGGGAATAGGGAAAGCCCTCAGTCTTTGAGATGAACCAGGGAAAGTAATTGGGATTGGAAGCAAGCAATCATACATGGCAGAAGCATCAGTCAGCCACACAAGCCTGGGTCCCACCTGTGGCTAGAGGTATGAGATGGTTCCTAATGGACCACCAGGTCTGTTTCTCCCTGGCCCAGGGTGTAGTGTGACTATGTCAAGAGGAGATATTTATTATTGCAGCCAAGACCCCACTGGGTTGTGAGAATTCTTGAGAGTCACTAGTATCATTTAAAAATGCACATACCTCTGGGAACACATTTACACTAAAAACAGCACATTTCCTTGAGCAGTATGATATGCTAAGACAGTGCTAACCCCTTCACATACTTTATTTTACATAACCATTATAACAACTTTAACATGCAATACTATCATCCTTCCCTTTCTTGAACTGTGAGGAAAATATATCACAGAGAAGTAATCCACCCAAAGTCACGTAGGTAATAAGTGGCAAAACCAGGATTCCAAGCCAGTTTGTTTCACCTCCATGGCCTATGTTCTGAAACCACTCAGCTATATTACCTCTACAAATCCTGAAGTTCTCAAAATTGACCCCCGTAGTTGTGGTAGACAGTAACTGGGGGAGAGGAAGGCTAGGGGCTTGGACGCTTCCCACTGTAAAATGCCCTTTCCTGGTCCTAGCACCGAGTAGATGTGCATGTGTCCACATCATTAGGGACCAGGAAAGTTTTTGTACTCCCTTCCCACATCTTTGTGGTAGCTCATTTGGCACATGTCAGGCTGCTTCCCTTTTGTAACTGGGCTGCCATGACCACAAGCAGAGAACCCATTGCCTCTAAGTGTGAGGAGTCTCTGAAAGTTTATCACAATGCAGTAAGCAAGCTGTACAATGTTACACATTCCTTTTGAAAAATTGGTGACAAAGTCAGGGGAGAGGATGGACCAATTGATTCAGACATTGGTATTTGTCATTGAGAAGGGATAGCAGCACCAAGACCGAAGAACATATCAAGAGGGAATCATTCTAGCATGAGGCTATCACAAATGCACAAGCTACAGAATTTCAAACCAATGATAGTTGTTAATATTGACATTGGACAGATTTTCCACTGACCAGCTGGACACCTTAATAGAACCAGGTATTCATTAACGGAATTGAGACTGTACTTCTCATCCTTGCCATGTATATATTACTGCCAACAGGTGAGCAGTTGAATAATTATGATCATGAGCACAACCTGCATACCAAAGAGTAGGCTTGTGTAAATTAGCTATTCCCAACCCTAGCTATGCATTAGAATCACCTTAGGAGCTTTTAAAACCTATGAATACCTTGGCTGCACCCCCAGATGTTTCTGATTTAATTGGAGCCCAGGCATAAGTAGTTTTTTAAAGCTCCCCTGGTGATTTTAAAAGTACAGTCAAGTTTGCTTCCTGCAGCATTGCCTTGAATTAGAAACTTGGATGGAGAGTCCTGCTTGGGGGTTGGGCTGGAACAGTTTCACTTTGACCATTTTTAGATTCAGCTTGAGCTCACTTGTCCCTTCTACCACACAGGTGCCAGCACCTTAGCAGGAACAGTGTTAGGCCCTATGAGAGATAAAAGAGATGGAGGCAACAGAACCCCATAATGCCTGGAACATAATAGATGCTTATTACATGTTTGTTGAATGAATGCAAGAGGCGAGTCTATTCACTTTGCACTTTTATATACTTAATTCTCTCTTCTCATCTATGAAAAGCCAAAAAGTAGCCTTATTCTTTTTGTACCAGTGCTACCTTCTGCAATAACTAGTGGCTATTAGATTTTTTACAGCCTTTTCTGGAATGAATTTCATGATGTAAATACATGCAATCCAACAAATATTTACTGAGGAAACATGTGTCACACACTGTAACCGTTGGGGAATTTGATGTAATTATGAATTCCAAAAATATAATTGGATCATGCTTGTAATCTGATCTGTTAATCTGGGTATGATTGAATTATGATTAGGGCGTTGACTGGGCCATGTCAGTCAGTAGGGCGTTGAGCCCCACCCCCTGGTGGGTGGGGAATTGAATGTAAAAGGCAAGGCAAAGAACAGAGGAGAAGCAGTCTTTTGAGAAGCAGTCTTTGAGAAGCAGCTTTGATGTTGGAAAGAAGGCCCCAGGAGAAGAGAAGTGAATAGTTCCCCTGATCGCCTACAGCTGACCTTGTGGAGGAAACAGTAGCTAAGCCGGGAGAGAAACGCAGCCCCGGGAAGAGAGGAACTCAAGAAGCCTGAACCCTGGCAAATGTCGGCAGCTGTCTTGCTCCAACACGTGACAATGGACTTTGGTGAGGGAAGAAACTTATGCTTTATGGCCTGGTAACTGTGGACTTCTACCCCAAATAAATACCCTTTTTAAAGACCAACCCATTTTTGGTATTTCACATTAGCACCCCTTTGGCTGACTAAAACACACACTATGGTAAATACTGTGGATATTATCTACCCCCACTGAGGTTCACTTTCTTATAGAGAGAGACAAATAATATTAATAAAAAAGTGCAAAAGATTATGGCATTCCCATAGAAGTGTATAAAGGTTACAATCAGGTGAAGTGAAGGAAGTAGTTATTCCACTATGACAGATTTGAAGGAGCTTTCATTGTGCAGGGTGAAATCTCAATGTCAAATTCCTTATTTTCCTCATACTGTCTGGTGTGGCTCAAAGAAACAGCTACTCCAGAATCCACCACACTGCTGAGCAGAGTATTTGGGACTATAGTGCTAGACGTGTGTGTGTGGGGTTACATATATTCACTCACAAACCCTTTTTTGTTTTCTTGAGAGGAGCCACTTAGTTGGTGTCTCACTTTGTGTGAAAAAGGTCTAAAGCATTAATCATTCAAATCATTTTGTTCTTTGAACAAAGTGGCCATGATTTCATTCAGGGCTGTCTCCTTTCACTGCCACAAGCAAGCAGTTGCCTTGGTAACAGCATTTGAAAGGACAAAGGCTTGGAGAACTTTTGTCAAGACAGCTAAACTATGTGGAGAGGCTCTGCCTCAGCTGTGCTTACCACTTTACCTGCCTCGGTCCCTCCTCCTGTGGCCATCAGAGAGGTAGAGTGGGGAAGAGAGTGGTAAACTGGAGGCATGGTTGAGCCAAGCATTGGAGAACAGGAGTTGGAAGGGACCTTAGAGGAGAGGACAGGTGATCCAAGGCATCTCTTTTGCAAGATTCTAGGGTGATGGCGTGAGCAGTGATAGACTACTCACTACTTAGCCAGGCTGTCTAACATTTTGGCTGGTTCTCATGGTTAAAGTTCTTCCATGACCTGCAGAAGGAATTCTTATTCTGAAATGACAATTCTAGGAAATCAGCTTCCCTTGAAACTTCTGCTTACTGGTCTTAGCTTTACCTTTTGGAGTAACACAGAGTATGCCTGATCTCTTCCCTCTATGGCAATCCATCAAATATTTGGAGATAGGAGCCATGTTCCTTCTGAGGCTTCTCTTTCAGTTCTCTCTAGTTGCTTCATTATTCACTGTCAGTGGTGTGGTTTAAAGACCACTCAGCATTCTTAGTGCTTCCCTCTAGATGTTTTATTATTATTATTTCTTTTCACGTTTTCCATCTCTCTTTTAATATGGAATTCCCAGGACTGGACATGTTATATATGTGGTCTGACCAGTGCATCACCTCCTATATTTTGTCTAAGAATTAATGAATTCTTTCAATAGCATATTACATAACTTGCTCTTCCAGAAGAAAGAGTATATTGGAATATTTTACTCATTTATGACCAGAAAATCATATTTTCTATATTACTAGAAAGAAGTGGGCAGATTATTTTGTATAAAACAAATTAAAATGACATTATTGCTCACATTTTTCATTGCATTTTTTATGGGATGCCTTGATACACTAAAAAGTATGCTCGATGGTTAAAACAGCTTAGCCTTGTTCCTCTATTAAAAATAGGCCTTCCATTGTTGACCACAGGAATCTGTCTGCTCTGAAACTTATTGACAGAATGCCATTAAGTTGTTTGTGTGCCAACTTGGCCAGGTAATGATCCCTGGTAGTTTGGTCAAGCAAGCACTGGCCTGATTGTTACTATGAGGACATTTTGTGGCCTTAAGTCATTAGTAAGTTGATTGCATCTGTGGCTGATTACATCTACAATCAACTGAGGAGATTGCCTTCAGCAATGAGAGACATCTCATCCAATCAGTTGAATACCTTAAAAGGAGAGGTGATGATTTAGACACTTAGAAGAGAGAGAATTTTCATCTCTTCTTTGGCTAGCCTGCTTATCTTGCGGCATTTATCAGGGACCTTCATTGGAGTTCCTGGCTTGCATCCTGCCCTATGGAATTTGGTCTTGTGCACCCTCACAGTCTTGTGAGATAACCGTATAAAATCTCATACTCTTTATAGATATTTTCTGTCAGTTCCTGAGAACCATAATACACTGTCAATAAGAGAATAAGGACAGGAGACAAAGCAGAGTAAAACTTGACTTCTAATTCCATGCTCAGTGGGGTTACATTCTCTTTAGTATCTTCAAAAGGAACCAAGGAGGTGAAACTGGGAGAAAGGTGAGGTAGGGTTTCCTCTCCATACTCAAGTTGGAGAACAGGATGGGAAATGGAACCGTTTTCCTTTTCCTCAACTCGTACTTTTTAAATTTGAGAGGTAGCGTAAGATGGGAAAGAACTTGGGATTTTGAATTAGATACACCTGAGACTGAATTCTGACTCCAGGATGTCCCAGCTGTTAGCGCTCTTGAGAAAACTAATTCCCACATGTAAAATGTTGATGATGATCCCTAATATATAATAGTTGTAGTTGAAATGAGGCAATATTTGTAAAACACCTAGTGTTTTACCAGTACGACTGGCCTGAAGCTCAAATATTAGCTTCCCTTCCTCTAAGATTTTCTGTGAGATAAGTTAAGGACCAAATCATCAGTTGACGCTATTTTTGGAGAATTTGATTTGCCTTATCTACTAGTACAAATTTTCAGATACTGTATTGAACAGAAGAGTAAAATTTGGTTTCCTGCCTTCAATAAGCTTAAAATCCATTGCAGAAGACAAACTTTCATAAAAGATGTACTGAAAATACTAGAAGAATGTAAAGAAAGGGAATATTATAAGTAGTTTAATGTATGGGAGGGTGTTTTTTGAAGAAAGTTTTATCTAAATTTAGGGGTCATCTCCCAGTTATGAATTGTGGGTAGTGGTGGTAGCTTGGTTTGGGAAAGTCTTCACATATCAATTTTCTCCATTATGTATTTTTTCTTTACTTAAGTCAGTCAGCATGCTGAACTCTTCTATTACCTACACTATAAACACGAGGAAGCCCAGAAATGGCAAGGTTAAAAAACTTGCTGAAGCCCCACAGCTGGTAGATGGTGGAGCCAGGCTCCTCACCACCATGCTGTCTGCCTCTGTCTGAGAAGTAAAGTTACCTATTGTTAGAGGTTTAACATTTTCATTGTTGACAGGGAAAAGGCCACAAGCTGTTTGATTTGGTTTCTTCATGAAAATGGGAAGAGTGCTGATATTCTGAGACCTTTGCTTTGTCCCTCAATTTTTCTGCTGTTTGACTAAACCAGTCTTGGTGAGTGGAAGCCAAGGGCTCTGCACTATTATTCTTGAAAGTATGTTTCTTTCTCCCTGTCCCTGTCAAATAAACTCTGAACATTTTCACAGCTCTGAAATTTGGGAGCACAGTTCCAGGGTTAGGAAAGAAATCAGTGGTTCAGCGGCTGAGACTTATCCCGGACGGTATGGGCATACCTTTCCATCCTGTGCAATTACGAGCAAATCTGCTTTCTAGGAAGTACAGAATACTTGGAGAACAAAGCTACCTTGGCTCTTTAAAGACAGATTCTGAGCCAGATAATCTCTTAATATTTCATCTAACTGTAGTTTATAAGTAACACATATTTTGGGAAATAATGGATGCTGATTATTTTTTTAATGGAAAATATATTTTGAAGTAATAGGTAGTGAAATATGCAATTGGGAATGCTATTGTTTTGGGTTATTTCTATTTTATTATCTCTTGCACATTTTATTTATATGAGATAAAGATGCCTCAGGATAGAAAAACATTAGTGTTTGGACTGGGTGCCTTAGGCAATAGACATTTCCTGTTGGAGGCAGTTAACCTACTCAAGGAAACTCTAAAGGAAGTAAAATTGTTGCTGGTGGTTGATGAATGTCTTATTGCCATTAGGGACAAATAAGTGTTGTAAAGCACAGATCTGTCTACAGCTCCAGGTCTCAGTTCTCAGGCTGGGG